>JAFVLL020007745.1:0-55700 GCA_021397915.2 Tor tambroides | reverse complement strand
AATACTGTTAAAATACTGCATTATTTTTTCAGTTAGTGCAATTCAACATGCTTTTTTGTTTCAAAGACATTTGTCATTATTTTACTTCCATAGTAAATTGAATGGTTGTATATTCTATTGTAATTGCACACTACTATCATATTTTTGTACATGCAACTTAGACAATTTTATTGCAAATGAAAAATAATAATTCCATTAATTTCAACAAATTTATTAGTAGGCCTACAGACGCTGCATCTATTGCGTCCGCCATATTTTCTCACTGTCACTCAGGGCTTAAAGAAAGTTCAGAGTTTCCCTCTTATAATTACAACATTGTGGCGGCATTGATGTGCGTTCAATTTGTAAATGCGATCTTTCCCGACACGACTTGAACGCACCATTAAAGACTGTGTCAATTAAATGACGCTTTTTGTATCTTGACGGGCGTTTCTCCTACCTTTCTGAACATCCTTCACACCAGCAGATGACTTTAAATGCCATCTGTGCATATACAGCTCACCAGGTGCTGGAACAGAGCCTCACTGCTCAGTGCATCAGGATCCATGCCGCTAACGAGCCTAGACAAAGCTCTCTCGGTAGACTAATTGCCCTATCAAACTTCAGCAGCACCAGAACGTTAGAACACTTTGTGGACGCTGGAGTCATTTGTCAGTATTTGAAGTTGGGACTTTTTGTGGCAATCAGTGCCAGAGAAAACAAAGGAGCTGCTGGGTAATGTAGTGTTTAAAGGCCAAGAGCGGGAGCTGCTCTCATAAAGTTTCATTTGTGGAGGTCATAATATTTCTAGACTTCAAAAGGGGGAAATATTTTAATTCTCATATGAGCAATCTGAATAAGACTGAGGGTAATGTCTTTCCATAGAAGTGATTGATGTCAAAGCAATGTGGATTAAATATCAAATAAATGTCTGACAGGTCTCAGAATAAGGGAGAGTTCACCCAAAAGCTGAAAATTTACTCACTCTCATGTCATTTCAACCCATAGGAGATCTCCATTGGTGGATAAAAAAAAAGTTTATTCAATTGATCAATCAATCAATGTTTTTTTTTTTTTTTTGGTGTAATACAGAAAATGTTTGGAGTATACCTTCATACAGCTCTTTTCCATTGACAATAATATTGTAAACAATAGCATGACAATCATAATCTTGACTATATGTACCATAATGATGCATAGTCACAATAAATTATTATTAATAATAATTAAATAATAAAAAATTTAAATAATTAAGCCTACATCTAAGCTCACAGCTTACTGTGTAAAATGTTGTTATAAATTATAATAAATATTTTATGCACAAAAAATAGGCATTGAATGTCATATTGCAGTTGTTATTTTATAAATGTTTGACAACTGACCTAATCAAATTATTGACATCAGATTTTTGACATAGATTTGGAAATAAGTAAATGCTCAACTTAAACTTAATCTATAGATCAATAGATCTCATATTTATTTCTCAAAACAGATCATGGTACAATATTTAGGCAAACAAAGTGTGTCTCTGTGATAATGTATCTCAATGGCAAGTCAGTGTGGTATACATTTACAAGGCCTTAAGGATAAAATTAGTGAATTTTATGAATCCTACAATGATAAATAGTATTTATGCAACACAAAAATATGATTTACATTATCTGTCTCTACCGCCCCTCCCATTTCAAAACTTGAGTGGCATCTGTGAAGTAAATAGGAGCAATATTAGCAAACAGCTTCTGGCTCCAATGCAGGAAGTTTACTAACTGACCGTCCCAACCGAATCAATCTGTTGAGTCTCAGACTCCAAGGCTTCTTGCAGAAATACCACAAAAGGACTTCATAATGCATGAATATCTGAGAGGTCATGAAACGTTGCACATGTGATCTTCTCTTTGTGGTGCAGTAATGCTCACTGTTACCAGCAGGTGACTATGACTTCATTCTCACCAAAGTACATGGTGCTTTAGACGCTAGCAGTCACAGTATATTCCCACATGTCAGCGTGAATATGAGCTCATATCACATGACTGTTAATGTATGTGCAGCCGGTCATTTATAATGCATGACAGATCCCGTCATGCCTGTAAAGAAAGAAAACAACAAAACCATTAGGTTTTGACTCCTCAATATTGTACTGATAATATATTTCTGTTGAGAGATTTGCATCAGACTAGGTTTTCTAATTAGAAAAAGTAACTTGACAGTCTTACATTTAAATGAAGAGCCAAGATCAAAATCTTCAAAATGTCTTAAAGGAACAGTTCAACCAAAAATAAAATTTCTGGCTTTGTTTATTGACCCCTTATGTCAGTCCAAACTTGTTTGATGTTATTTTTTCCTTCAAAAGGAAGATTTTGAAGTATCTTTATGCTTTATTACAACAGATTAAAGTGGCTGTATCTGTCAAACTCCAAAAAAGGATTAAAAAAGTTCAAGTTTTATGGGACTTCATGGTGCTTTTTTGTCCTTTTTGAAGACTTTGTCACTTTGAACGATTGTTTGTCTGAAAAATAGCTGCATGATGCATTCTTGTGTGCTTCACTGAAAAAAAAAATTAACAGCATATGCATTGAAAAAAAAACAAATGGTGTAGCATTACTTTGAAACAATTTTCACTCAGAAATTGCTAGTAAATTTCAAATACAAAGGAATGGCAAGTAACACTGAATTAAATGCAACATTTTGAAGTACACTGAAAAAAAAATTGGTGCATAAACAGTTTTCACTCAGAAATTGATAGTAAATTTCACAAACAATTACGAAGAAATGGCAAGCAACATTGAATAAAATGTGAAATGTTAGAAAGACTAAAATAGTATTTTCTTTTAAACTTCAGTACTTCAGTAATCATTATTTACAACTTTGAAAAATACATTTTTGCAGTGTATTTTCTTGTAAAAACGTACTGAAATAATTTTTGTTTTATAATCAACTTTTTTACAATTTGGAAGTAAAACAGCATAAGAGTGAGTAAATAATGACAGATTTATTTTTATTTTATTTTATTTTATTTTTATTTCTATTTCTATTTCAGTTTCAATTTCATTGTACTATATTATTTTTATTTTATTTTTCATGTCTGTGCAGTCCATTTCACTTGTGTATTTCCCTCATTTTGAACACACACACACACACACACACACACACACACAAAAACTCTCTCACAGTCATGGGGCAATACTTTCTCTTTTTGCCTCCGTCATGGATCAGAGAAGAAAAGCGCTCTTATCTGCGTCTGTAGCCTGTGTGATTTCTGAGAACACTTAGGCCATGGGAGGACGGCAGAACATACTCCTAACTGAATTTTCTAATTGCTCTCGACTGCAGAGCGGCCCCCTCCATTAGCAGTGATGCATCCTGGGAGAGAACCTCCCTCTGTGGCCATCCTGCCTCTGAGAAACACCCACCACCAGCAGCTGCATCACAGGAGGAGAACCAAGAGGATGGAGAGGGGCAAAGCGGGACTGCGCTCCAAGAAACTGGCCATCCTGTCACGGTCGCTCATCATCTGCAGCTCCAGCACCAATGAAGACGCGTCCAGCCCAGAAGAGAGGTACCGTGAGCCCTGGGACGGCGGGCTGGAGGAGACACACCGCAGGGACCCGCTGGAAGGGTCCATGGGAAACTCGGAAAAGTACATGACGAGGAGCGTCAGCATCCAGGCACCTCAGAGGGGTCAAGAGGCCCCCAAAAGAACTATGAGGAGGTCCTTCTCCATCAAGGTATGTGTTACTGATGACATCACAGCAGCTGGGCTTGCCTGTTGGTTGCATCTGATGACATCACAGGTAGAATGAACTTCTGTCAGACCTGCATTTAAGTTTCCATCGCTCTTTTTCCAAATGTGAATACTCTGGGTAGCTATAGATGTTTGAACACTTGCATTATGCATTTAGCAGACTTAAAAATGAGAAACAAAAGCAATGAAGAGCCAACAATACTCTTAATATACATTAGGTTTAGGACAGGTTTGTTAGACTATCTACATATAAGAAATAAAGACTAACAATTATTCAAGTAGCTTTAGGAAGGGCTTTCCAGAAGTTGTTAATGCACTGCTTTCCTGTCATGTTTAATTCATGAATGAAATGTAAGCGGTGAAACCTTTTTTTTTTTTTTTTTTTTTTTTTAGCGCAAGTGTTGCTTTGGATTGCATAGAAGAAAACACATGTGTCCACCAGACACTGAAGTGTTCATATATTAAGCAAAGCAAGTCTATTTATTATATAGTACATTGAAAACACAATATTAAAAGAAATGTTTACATAATGAAGAAAAAGTCAAGCTTAAAACATAAGGAAAGAAACATAATTATTATTAAATAGATGATGCCACAATAATACAGTGCAGGAAAAAATAATATAACATGCTGTATGACATTCTGCAAGTGAGTTGTGCAAAAAAAAAAAAAAATATATATATATATATATATATATATATATGTGTGTGTGTGTGTGCGTGTGTGTGTGTAAAAATACAGTTAAAAATGTAGTAATTTAATAAAAAATGACAATTTTACACTTCAATTAAAAGAACTGTACAGTATGTTCATATGAAAGACTGTGGAAATTAAAAGCTATGTAAAATCTAAAAATTATTATGAACATAGACAACAATAATATACAGCATTGAACTATGACGCTTGTATGATCTTCTGTAGAGCTGCTTTACATCTGAAATTGAATTAGTTTCATATTTGATAAATCCTGATGATGATATCTGAGAATGCCAGAGTATTTCTCAAAAGTTTTCCGTGCAATCTTAATTCTGGCTCGCCTGCCTGGATCACAGGGACGTCTCCTGCTGAAATGAATCATTATCACATGGCTGGTGTGATGGGAGATTCTGTGGTTCTGCCCAACTCATTACTCCTGCACAAAAGAGAGCTTGTTGTGATACAGAGAGACACAGAACGCAGCGCTCATACAGCTCATATAGGACATTCCTGTAAAGTCTTAAATCATAACATACTGATAAAACACCCCCTGACCTTTGCACAACATTGAAACAACATTTACTTTATTTATATTTACTGTAATGGCACTGCTGGGACTTTATGAAGAAGAGATATGCTATGTTCAGAAAGGAATGATATAGTCAGATGACGGCATAGAGTCTGATACACGTTGTAACCTATATTCTGGTCAAAACCAGCCAATTTAGACAAAAAAAAAATAAAATAATAATAATAAAAAAAAAGACCAACCACTGTTCATTTTGCTCCTTTTAGCTGCAGTTAGATAATGCCACAATAATAACACTGCAGAAAAAAAATGTAATATGATCTATCGCTTTCTAAAAGTGAGTGGTACAGAAAATATTAAATATTAAATTATTTTAAAAATATTATATAATAATATAAATATTATAATCTCTTATTATTCTCTCTCTCTCTCTCCCTCTCTCTCTCTCTCTCTCTATATATAATAAAATTATATATTATAATACAATTATTTAAAACTAATTTAAATATAATAATAATAATTTTAAATAAAATACTTTTTGTAAAAGTATCGTTTGCACTAAGGTGAAATAAAACATCAAGAAAAATATTATATATAAATATTCATTGTATTATATTTTTATTTATTTAATGTGTCAAAATGCTAAATTATGTGATATACACATACATATAGGATGTATATATACAGTATTTATCCTATATGTGTGTATGTGTGTGTGTGTGTATATATATATATCCTATAATACCTGCTTCTATGTATAATTATATATATTACTCTTTTTTTTTTTTTTTGTCCTTGCCATTAAGGTGAAATAACATCAAGAAGGAGATGTAAAAATCACAGCCAAATGATTTATTTATAACACTGACAGTGAAAGGTCAAGTCAACCATACTGCATTGTGAGATACAGTGTTTCACAATTGATCATCCGAATATTTCATGCACACAGAACATTCGCATACTGTGCACACCAAGCATACTGCATGCTGCAGAAATACTATGAGTAGTATATTAGTATGATATTTCAAGCAAAAGCGGGACTGAAGATTTTATCATGATGATTTTTGTTTCCTAAGCCCTTCACATATGAAGTTACCCTGGTAAAATGACCTCTTTAACTCTTATCTAGTTAATTCTGTGAAACACTGCAGCTCTTTATAGCGAGGCCTGTAAAGGTCACTGATGTGGTTCATGGTCTAATAAAGCACAGCTATTATGGTCACATTTACCTCAGCTGTCAAACCGTAGAGTTTTTTGGTTGTTAACAGCTCTTTTTATATGGAGGAATAGTAGTGCCCTTGTCTGACTGATCTGACGGCTGCTCTGGAACAGGAAAGCAGTTTCTGGAGAATGTGTGTCGCCACGCGGGAGGAGGGTCTGCAAGCGGGTGATAACAAACTTCAGTCCAGCAACAATGGTGCGTCTGTTGGACAAGATTTACACAGGTAATAATCAGCTCATTTTGACGGCTTTATATGTTGACCAAACACAGGGTTCAACTATAAGGATCTTTCTGCTGGGTCAAATGAGCAGGTCATTTCACTGAAGCTTGTTTTAT
This sequence comes from Tor tambroides, assembly GCA_021397915.2. Taxonomy (NCBI): domain Eukaryota; kingdom Metazoa; phylum Chordata; class Actinopteri; order Cypriniformes; family Cyprinidae; genus Tor; species Tor tambroides. The sequence goes on along the minus strand of JAFVLL020007745.1, from coordinate 49,196 downwards.
AGTTGAAAAAAAAATAAATAAAAAAAATAACGAGTTTTACAAGAATTAATATTTCAGTGTTTATTTAGTCTTTAATTCAATGTGTTGCTTGCAGTTTATGTGAAATTATTTGTGAGTGAAAATTGTTTCAAAGTAAATCCTACAAGGATTTTCTCACAAGAAAAATTTACAAACGATAACTTTTATTATTAAAGGTTAAATAATGGTTCATACTGTAATCGAAGCTTATGAAACAGTCTCCTCAGCATATGAACTCTAAATTAAATACAATTATTTAAATTACATTAAAATAATAAATAATAATAATATTAATAATATTTAATATTTAAATGTGATTAAAATGTTAATTAAAGCAATAAAAAAATAAGAATAATAAATTAAGTGTATCGAGGAACTAAAATAAAATGAACAAAATCAAATTATTTAAATTAAATTAAAGTAACTGAAACAGTATTTTTTATAAACTGCAATTAAAATAAATTAAAATGTTTATTAATTCAATAATAATAATAATAATAAATGAAATATGGTGTGACTAAATAAAATTCTTTACATTAAATAATAATAATAAAAATACTTTGTAATTAATTATATTATTAATTAACTTAATAATAATAATAATAATAATAATAAAAAATGGTGTATGGTGTAACGCTAAATAAAATCATATACATGAAATAAAAATAATTATAATAATATTATTATAAATAAAATGTAATTAATTAATTAAAAATAATAAAATGATAATTAACTCTTATAATAATGATGACAGTAATAATAATAATAATAATAATAATGCATTATAGTTGTAGTAAAATATTAATAATAATAATAATAATAAAAACTATATATATCACTTATATAAGTGCTCACACTGACCCTGGTCCATCTGTCTATCCTTACTGTTGAACCCTCTAACAAATGTCCTATTCACGTTCCCATGAAAAATGCATGTGTGTAAACATACACCACACATACACACAGCTCTCTGCATATTACAGCGTAAACAGAAGTGCCTTAATGCACATATTTTGTTGTTTTCTGTCTCTAGGGACACTTACATCTACTTTGGAGACAGACTTGCCCCATTTAACGGACAGATTGTAAACGATCAAACAAAACTGGAGGCTGATCCAGAGAAAAGGCCCGTGCTGAAGACTGTGTGTAGAACCACCAGCACTGAAGTAAGACTTTATCAGCTGTTTGTCCATTACAAACATCAAAACATCCCTCTAAACTGATCTGAGGCCAGTCCTGTGGGTTGGGATAGATGAGCGTCTATTCTAAGCATTCTGAAAATGTCAGACGACCGGCCGAGATCCCAAATAACTCCTACACTCCCACAAACTCAGCTATGCCTCTGACAGCAGGCGGACATTGCCATGCAAAAATCAGGAGGATATTTCTCTCAAACAAACCATCTATTGTTCTTGTTTAATTTGAAAAATCCAACAAAATGAGCGTTCTGTTTAGTTGAGAATGGTTTCAATTAGACAGAAATATTTAAACTAATCAGTGAAGTTCAAAAATATCAGGAAACTGTCTGCTTTGGAAAAATGTAGGAGCTCAGGCCTTCTGAAACATTTTTAATCATTGCATGATTATTTTCAGTAAAATGAACCATTTTACTTTGTAGTTCTGAGATATAGGTTATATTTATTCAAACAAGATAAACATTACAAAAAGATAGAAATGAATGTCAACTATTTTCATGAGGTTTACATTAATTGAAGAAATATGAATGCAAACGTCAAAAAAATGTTTTCAAATACATTTAAAATATACATAAAATAGCCAATAAATAAATAAATGAATAAATAAGTGTTTAAAATTATATGTAAAAATATTTTCTAACAATACATATTTTGGCCATTTTTTTAAAATATGTTTTTAAAAATATAAATATATTTAAAGGCATAGATTTTGCCCTCTATACAGTATTTCAGTTAAAAAAAATACATATCTCACATTTGAAGAAAAACTTAGTTGTCTATAACTTGTGTGAATATAACACACACACACACACACACACACACACACACATATATATATATTCAAATATATAAATCATTATAAATCTAGTGAGTAGTTTTGATATATATATTTTTTATATTTATATTTGCATTTAGCCTAAATGTAGGCTATAAGATTGGAAATGTATTTTCATGCCCTTGAAATACATTTTGAAGTCTATTTTGGTATATGAAGGTTGAAACTAAATTTATTTATTTATTTTTTAATATAAAGATATTTTATTGAGCTTCACTGTTTACAACATATATTTAAAATATATTGTTGGTTACTAGCATGGCCGTAGCCAGGCTTTGAAAATGAATGAGGTCCGGGGGGTGTTAAAGAATTGTGCTATAATAACCCCTACAAATACAACACATTATATACACTATAAACACTTTAAAAGAGACAAACATGTAGATGTTAGTGAAAGATGCTTTCTCTGTTTTGGAGGGATGATAATTTTAAATCATACCCTATTTACTGCATCAAAATCTGTTAATACTTTACTACAGTTAGGGGTGGATAATTTTATCAGCTGTTTATTATCCATGAAACAATACATATTACTGTTATAGTTTTTATTAATTTTGCAATTTAGCTGATAATATTGTCTAGTGCTCTTATGAATGTTTTTAGCATGATTTGTGAAAATTGAACTACTATACTGAATGACATAGAATAGCATAGATTCTTCATGGCTAGTGTTTGCGTATTTCATTTAATTTCATTATGTAAGCTGTTCTACAGATCTGTATACTAGTTTAAAATTCTACTGTTATTGACAGTGTTGATAACGTTTCTGACAGATAATATCATATTTTTTGCGTTTTCCTTACTGAATGTTGTATCCTGTCAGCAATAACCTATCTGTGGGCTTTTTTGTTTACTGTCAGTTTAAGTGCAGGTGATGCAGTGTTGCCAGATATTGCTTTTAAAACAAACAAAAACCGAAAAATAAATAAAAATAAACTAAATTATTTAAATTGATTTTGCAATTAAAATAAGATAAAGATATCGCTGATCCTAAACTGCAACATCTTTATTAACTTTCTAATGTCCAAAAACGCTTATAATAGCTGGATCTGGCAACACCTGGCTGGTGACTCGTTCACTCCGCCAGCGTCTTGCGGCGATCATTTTCACACCTCGGAAGCTAAACATTCATGCAAACTATTTAAACTGAATTATACATGCCATGCAGACATTCACATGAGGAGTTTAACTGCAAATTAGTCATTCAGAGAACAAATTTTTTTTTTTGAACATAAAAATTTACCGAGGTCCGGCCCTCATAGCTGGCTACGGGTCTGTTTACTAGGTGGGTATTTCCTGGTGTAAGTCAAAAGAGCCCACCATTAATTCACTGGATATGGTTTGGATCCTTTTTCAATGTAAAAAAATTGTCTAATCACTTAGAAAAATAAAAATACAACAACATGGTTTGAGGTATAATCTGTTGCATAAATGGTGTGAGACAAGCTACAACCAAAGTTTAATACTCATGGGTTACGGGTTTCTTCAAATGACTGACCCTAAGTATAAGTATTAGTAATAGTGAAGCTTACCTTAGCAAACCGCACATAACCAGCTAAGCATATTTGGTTCGACCTCTCTTTGAGCAGATCTGAAGACACAAGTCAAATGTGATTAAACAGACCTTAACCAACACAGAATCCATTCAAGACACTCAGCAGATCCCAGATGCAGCAGAAACTAATTTAATTCAGGATGGAAAAAGAGACACAGAATAGTATGAATAGTACAGAATGGTACAGGGTTTTTTTGGTACGGCCCATTCAGATTTGGAGGAGAATCGTAGCATGTTTATCTGTTGTTTGTACTGCAGGGTTTCTCTCCATGTGAAAGCAGAGCTCTGTTCGCTAATGTCAGTGAATCAGACCAGCTTGGCTACACTTATGGAGAAAAGGAGGCAATGGGAAACAACAATAACTTGAAGGTGGGGAGCAAACCCTGTTTTTCCCTTCAAGCTGGAAAATCCTCAGATTCAGAGTGATCTTTGTGATCTTTAGCTTAATTAGGGTCACATGTTGTGTTTCGAAAGAGGGGTGGGTGGTATGACTGAAATGGATATGCTATCGATGCCAGTGTCTGCCTTATTTATATCTTATTTTTTATTATTTAAAAAAAAAAGTCATATTTTGAGATATCTACAGTTTGAACATTTATGGTCAGTAAGACTTTTTTTAATTATTATTATTATTTTAATGGTTTTGAAGTCTCTTATGCTCACCAAAGCTGCAATTCTTTGAACAAATGTACAGTAAAAACAGTAATATTATTACAATTTTAAAAATCTCCTTTATATTTGGATACAATTTCAAATATTATTTATCCCTGTGATTTCAAAGCTGAATTTTCAGCATCGTTACTCCAGTCTTCAGTGTCACATGATCCTTCAGAAATCATTCTAATATGCTGATTTGCTGCTCAAGAAACATTTCATATATATGTATGTATGCATGTACAGTTGAGGTCAAAAGTTTACATACACCTTGCAGAATCTGCAAAAGGTTAATTATTTTACCAAAATAAGAGGGATCATACAAAATGCATGTTATTGTTTATTTAGTACTGACCTGAATAAGATATTTCACATAAAAGACGTTTACATATAGTCCACAAGAGAAAATAATAGTTGAATTTATAAAAATGACCCCGTTCAAAAGTTTATATACGCTTTATTCTGTTTTTTTGTTTAGTGATAGTTGTTCATGAGTCCCTTGTTTGTCCTGAACAGTTAAAATTCCCGCTGTTCTTCAGAAAAATCAACTGAGGACAACTGAGGGACTCATATGCAACTATTACAGAAGGTTCAAATGCTCACTGATGCTCCAGAAGGAAAAACCATGCATTAAGAGCCGGGGGGTGAAAACTTTTGAACAGAATGAAGATGTGTACATTTTTCTTATTTTGCATTAATATCTTTTTTTTTTTTTTTTTTCCATTTAGTACTGCCCTTCAGAAGTTACAGAAGATACTTACATGTTTCCCAGAAGATCAATGAGAAATTGACTGAAACATTGAAAAAAAGTTCAATGTACCCTGATCTTCAAATTCTAAAAGTTTTCACCCCCCGGCTCTTATATTTGATTTATAATATGCATTGCTAAGAACTTCATTTGGACAACTTTAAAGGCGATTTTCTCAATATTTTGATTTTTTTGCACCCTCAGATTCCAGATTTTCAGATAGTTGTATCTCGGCCAAATATTGTCCGATCCTAACAAACCATACATCAATGGAAAGCTTATTTTTTCAGCTTTCAGATGATGTATAAATCTCAATTTAAAAAAAATGGACCCTTATGACTGGTTTTGTGGTCCACGGTCACATATAGTGTCATGATTACAAGAAATAAAGTTACAAGAGAATAACGTCAACTGTGAGATATAAAATGGCAATAACAAGATATAAAGTCACATTTATGAGAAATAAAGTTGCAAATGTGAGAAATAAAGACCATTAGGAGAAATAAATTACAGAGTGACTTACATATAGTTACATTCGCTGACAATTTAACTGAAATAACCAAGTTATCATTTTTAGGATAATCCAAGACGTGTTTGGGACACATCTGGTTGTGCATTTTTGCATTAATCTGCGTTTTTTGCTCCATACCATAAGGCCGCATTGTCCACTGATATACACACTGAAATCAAGAATACAGTACAGTCTCTTTCGGTCAATACATATCTACCATATTTGTCATACCACCCAGCCCTATTTCTAAATGATTTCTAGAATACTATTTCTTCTAGCATACTAATACCATGTGCATGTTTGCAGATGCCAATTATTAAGGTGTCAGAAGATGACAGCAAGAACTGTGACAACGAGGATCAGACCTGCCAAGAGACGTCCTGCAAGAGATCCCGCTCCAACTCCACCAGTGAGACAAACCTGCATGAACACAAGAGTCATAGCACTATCCCAATCCATCTCTCAGTATTTGTTTATAATATAACTCAACTGTGTTCAAGCGCTGACTACGCACATGCAACACTGCACTGAAGAAGAACGGCCTTTTTCATTACATAACTTCATGAACTCTTGAGAATACCCCACAGGAGATGTGAACATGTTTTTGTGCTCCTGAACATAAGCATATGATGTTGTACTCTTGCCACACTGATGCTCACATGCTGTTCACATCGTCCAACATCGAGAGCACGTCTTATGTAACTCCACATATCCACATGGTTTTAGGCGTTCACCCGTACTGGATCGGAGACTTGGATACCATCATTATGAAGACGCCAGAGCTGTTCCCGTGTCCCGCCCACGCCACCGCAGGCTTTTACGGCAACAGGAAGTCTCTCTCTCAGCAGCTGGAATTCCCTCACAGCATTCCACAGGTGAGGGAGGGAGAGCCGCTCACAGAATCTGGACTGTTTTGGTCGCATTAAAGGGAACGTTCACCCAAAAATAAAAAGTTGGTCATCATTTACTCAAGTTGTTCCAAACCTGTATGAGTTTCTTTCTTCTGCTGAGCACAAAAGAAGACATTTTGAAGAATGTTGGTGACCAAACAGTTGATGGTAGCCATTGACTGCCATTGTATTTTTTTCCATATGTAAGTCAATGGCTACCGTTAACTGTTTTTAAGAACGTGTTTTTTGTTGCCAGAAATTGTCATTCAGAAATTCTCATGGTCTATCTCAAGTCTATCTAGTATTTATTAATATTCTAAAGTAGCTTTTAGTTTTATATTTTTAGTTTTCATTTTGAATTTAGTAATTTTGTTGTATGTTTTTGTCATTTTTATTAGCCTTTTTTAGTTTTAGTTCTAGAAATTTTAATACTTTAACTCAAACGTATTTTAAGGCAAAATTATTTAAATTATGATATTTGTGAAAGGAACATATCCGATTTTTGTATACATTTTTACATTTTATTTTATTTCAGCTTTATATAAATAAAAAAAATAGGTTTCATTAACAGTAACAGTACTTGTATGGTCAAAATGATATCACGGCATAAGTAATTTTATATCATCATAACGTTATACACCACACAATATATAAATATAAATATATATATATATGACACCAAATATCCGCTGAAGTATATGGCAGATGCATAGCGAATGAAATTCTTCTCTAAGCATAATTTTTATAACAATATTGTGGTAGTCCGGTAATTCTATATAGTAAAGACATACTGTAAATACTCGGAGACAAGCAATATTTAACTTCTCCATTGTTGTTCAGCCGTAGTACAAGCAGGGCATGACTATTGGTATTAGTCCCGCCCCTCCTCCACTGTGATTGGTTAGCTGACTGAAAAGTGACAGTGATGAGCGCTGTGTGCTGTGTTTTACCTGAAGTTGTCAAGTTGAACATTCTTCAACTCTCGGCGCCAAGGGAAAAACGCCCGAACACTCAGCGCTCGGCACGCTCCTGGCGTTTTAAAAAACGCGACGCTCCCATTTAGAGCAATTGAAAAAATACGCTAGCCTCGGGAAAAAATGCAGCCTAATACAATAAGCTTTTAATGAAGAAACTCAACGTTCCTCCGTTACTAGTTCTAAAGTGACGTTTTCGAATTAGTAACGGAGGCTTGGGCTCAGCTGTTAACCTGTCAACTTTAGATCTGAATACGCGGCGGAAGGAAGTAATTCTGCACAAAAGAGGGCTTTTAAAGACACTCAGTTGTTGTTCCTAATTTATTTTTACACTGATGCCGTCGAACTGTTGTATAAATGCATTATCACACCCGTAGACGTGAAATATGGCTGTATATCGGCACGCTGTGATTACCTACAGCACTCGGCCTGTAGCCGAATCACAGCTGTGCCGATATACAGCCAATATATATTGCTGTAAATGTAAGTACATAAATGTATAAGTATAAAATTAAAAATTATTGCATTTTATGATTAAAATTAGTTTTTAATTATAAAATGAAATGCGCAAATATAAAATTTTTATTATAAAAATGATTTAAATTGTGTCACAGATATACCAGATGTAGCAAAATCTCAGCCTTTTTAATGGCAAGTGATGCAAATCAATTAACTGTACAAACAAGCTTAAAAAATTGTGACGCTCACTATTTGCCTGGTGCAGTTCCTCATCTTGCAGGCTGATTGTGAGTGTAACGTTGTGGAGGATGCAATCTGGTGACTTTACTGCGAAAAGAATGACAATGAGTTTAATTATAGCAAAGTGCCTGATTATACTTATGGATGGTTAGTGAATAAGTCCTAGGTGTTTACACTGAAATAAATCAATGGTGCAGCTGTTTAGTTCTAAGTTCAGAACGTGTTTTGCCTGAACAGTTCTGGATGAGAGAATGGCAGTGACTGGCTGTTGCACTTTATCTGATAAGGCCACCATTATACTGGTAATCAAATAAATGGCTGTTGCAGTAAGTGCTCAACGCATCTCTCCTTCGCTAGAAGTGCTCGCTACAAAGTGCTTTCCCTCTCCGCATAAGCAGAGTGGCTGTTTTTAATGAATGTCATGGGAATGGCACATGTAACTCAAATACAGTACGGCCACTTCTACTCTGAGTAGCAGAATTTCATGAAATGAAAACATCTCATATTGTCCTTTTTGACCCTGAACGTAGGCCGTTGACCTGCTTACCACATTATTTGTGCTCTTTTTGGTCTCTGCAGGCTGTGGTTAGACCGTCTCGCTCTCTAAGTTCAGCACACTTGGTCCCGTCCTGCAGCAGCGTACAGGCCTTCATCATCTCCAACATTGTCCTCATGAAGGGCCATGGAAAGGTATCCAAATGTGTATATGCAACAAATAATACAATGCAATGAATTCTCAACATATAAACCGCTGTCCTGGTATTCCAGGGCCTGGGATTCAGTATAGTTGGAGGAAGAGACAGTATGTACGGCCCAATGGGGATTTACGTGAAGACCATCTTTCCTGGAGGCGCAGCAGCCGCTGATGGAAGACTACAGGAAGGTAGGCTCATTAGTTAAATATCACACTGTAATTGGTAATGCATGAGTATATCTATCCAGATCTGTCCAGACACTTACTTCAGAATGAAGCTTTCCCATCAACACTCACAGCTGCATTACCCAGAAATGGATAGAAAACTATATTAGTGTTTCTGGTTCATAGGAGATGAGATACTGGAATTGAATGGTGAATCTCTTCACGGCCTGACCCATGAAGATGCCTTACACAAGTTTAAAGTGAGTAACCTCATCCGGATGGCTTCGTGTTTCAAAGTTGACCTGTAATTAATGAACTGGCAAAGAAACACATAATGCATATTGGTAGACTGATAAGGGCTGTTTAAGGGCTGATTGCTAACAGTAACTAAATTAAAATGCCACAGTAATTTGGTCAATTGGAATAGAAAAATATATTTCACCTTATATTTATTTTTAAAAATTAAAATACAATATGTATAGATTTTTTTCATCTAATATGTATATTTTATTTAAGCATTATATCAATTAATAATTTAAAAAATATATTTTTTATTTATTTTATTTTTTTTAGTTTTCAACAACACTGGTATGTTCAAAATTATATATCACGGCTTAAGTAATTTTTATCACAGTAGTGTATATACCACACAATATACTTATTATTGCTGTAAATATAAATTAAAAAATATAAAATTAAAAATAATTACATTTAATGATAAAATTGTTATAAAATTATAGAATGTTTTTATAAAATTAAATACTGAATTATAAAATTAAAATGCATCACAGATATAGTTAGTTACAAATGCATATAATTATTTTAATCAGTATCTCTCTCTCTCTCTGTATATATATATATATATATATATATATATATATTAAATAAACATTTATTTAACACAACATTTACTCAGTGTTGCAAATGACAGAAGAACAAATGACCTAATATCAGCTGATTAATCCACCTAGACAATATGTCGATCTATCATTAATCTATCATGTTTTACCAGTAATAAACTGTGATTGTCTTTCTGAAGCAAGTGAAGAAGGGTTTGTTAACGCTGGTGGTGAGGACCAGTCTGCGGATGAGCGCCGTGCTGGGCAGCCACGGCCAGGTCTCTCAGTTATGCCGATCCAGATCTCTGAGCTCCAGCACCGGTATCAGTCGAGTCAGTGCTGATCTGGGAGACTATAACTGCCTCAATAACCCCGCAAAAGCCCAGGACAGAGTCATGATGGAGATCACGCTGCAGAAGGGTGAGTATCCAAATCTCATCGATCAAACTTTCGTCACATACACACTTCAAAGGCAGTGAAAGATTTTGATTTGTCTACCAAGCAATTAATAAGATTTAAATTTAATGCAATTGAAATTTTTCTCATGCAAAGCTATATATAATGCAAAAGTTGTATAGACTAATTTTATGATTTTGTAATGATTTATCATGCGTTTTGAAGCCTATAATTGCACAGTTAAATGATTAGAATTGCTTCAGAATCGCTTGTTTTGTGTTTCACAGTAGAAAGAAAATACATGTTTGAAAGACATGAGGGAAAGTAAATAACAGGCATTTTATTTATGGATGGACTATCCCTGCATTTCTAATTACGCATTTCTGACTGGTTTAAAAAACTGCATTGCAATTGTTGCTTAACTGGCTCAGAAACATACGCACAACACACCCTATCAAAACTGAACACTGTCTTGGGTGTGATAAACATGTGGTGAGCTCCAGCCAGCTGTTGCTGAAGTTTCAGGTCACACAAAAATGTTCATTCTGAGCCTTGCACATACACGTCTTCAGAGCCAAACTGTGTCTTATTTGTGAAGCTGCACGACAGCATAAATTCAAACACAAATCCTTGAGTTACTAAAAATACTTGCCTGACAGTAAGGACGTGGTCTCATCTTTACTTTAATTTTGTCTTAAAGCCATAGTTCACCCAATAATGAAAGTTCTGTCATCATTTTGTTTGATTTTCTGTCCTACAATGGAAAAAATGGAGATACATGGTATGTTTTTTTAAAAAAAAGTAAATTGCACCGTCAAACTTCAAAAGGAAAAAAACATCATAAAAGCAGTGTAAAAATAGTCCCTTGTGTGTTAAATTTTGAAGCTGTGCAATAGCTTTGTGCCTTTGTTTCAAGAACAGACATGCAGTAAATATACAGTTTTCAAATGCCATCTCTAAACTTCAAGATGGAAACATGTAGAACATTGGGGTGGAACAATGTTTTAGGATGTAAAATATAAATAAAGACCAGACCCCACGGGGAATGTTCTTTATTTAAAGGAATTAAATAAATTAAGGATTTAAATGGATTTAGGGGAATAAAGAAAAAAAGAGAAGAACATTAAAAGGACAATAATTTTTAAATAGGCTAATCTATTTGAACTATTTGCGAATATTTTTATTTTAGCCTATATTCACCCATTCATTCTTATTTGTATGCCTAAAGTGTTGAAAATGCAAAACAGAAAAATGCCTATATTTTCAATTCAAAATGGCCAAATTTGACAAAACAAAACAAAAAAGTCTACAAAAAAGTAGTTTGCATCACTGGATATTACTGTTAGTCATTTGACATTTTTTAAAACAATTGTCAGATATTACATATTTAGCTTCTTACCTCACGCACTCTCACTGAAGCGCCGCTGCGCTCAGTTTCTGTGAAAAGCCAAGCCCCGTCGTCTTTGATTTGATTGGCCATCTCAGTTATTTTGACATTGACGAATGGCAGGTGAGCCTAAAAATGTGACTTGTAATATTTTTTTTGTTAAATATTAAATATTATAGGGGACAGTTTGGCCATTTATAATTACTTTACGGCCCTGCTAAAATCGTATGTTATTGTAACAGATTACGATGCCTACAAACATCTGAGAAGAAAGTGAACATGTGAGTATTTCTAAATGTGTTGTTTTCTGCATTGGCTCAGAGTTTGGTGTAGGTTTAGGTATTGGCCTGTGCTGTGTACCTTCTGCTGGCGGCTGTCCAGGAATCTACATTCACACGCTGTCACCAGGATCAGTGGCCCACATGGATGGACGATTAAGGTCTGACACATCTTTAAACATGCTGCCAATAAGAGACATAGATATGAGATGCTAGTGTTGGCTTTTGTACATTTTTTTTCATAATTAGTTAGCCAGTCTAAATTTAAATGGTCATAGTCAGTATATGATTCGTGGAAATATAAAACAAAAAATCCACCTACCTGTAGTTAACAAAAATATTAGGCCTATACTTAAATATTATTAAGGGTCTTATATGTAATTTACATTTTTTTTGCACCCTTTCAAACAAACTTCTCCATAAAGTTCAATTTATTTTATAAACGAATAAAACAAAATTATAAATAAAACAAAGATTATTGGAGTATGTTTTATAATTAAATACTATTTCAGTTTTTCTACTTCAAAATTTCATGTTTAATTTGATGTGTTACTTTCTGTATCTGTCTTTGTGAATAAAAATTGTTTCTGCACCCTTTTTTCAGTGTACTGCTAAATCAAGGAAAATCCATGCATTTAGTTTATTAGCAAGACGAAAGAAATAAGGTTTTCTTGAACCAATTTAATAGATTTAAGTTCCTGTTAGATAAGCATGTAAGCATGCCCAGCCCGATCTCACGGCAATTCGTGCATATTTTACGAGGTGGCTAATTCGTACGAATTCATACGATCTCGCTCGTACAACTTCATACGATTTTTGCTAAATCGTATGTATTTTACGTGTTGCACAATTCGTATGAATTTGCACGAATGACCTACACCTAACTCCGCCCCTAAACCTACCCGTCACTGGGGTTTAGACAAATCGTACAAAATTGTACGAGTGAGGTCGTACGAATTAGCCACCTCGTAAAATATGTACGAATTGGTCATGCCTACAACAATTATGCCAATGCAAATCTTGCTGGGAACTACAGATCCACTGCCCAGTTAGTTACCGTAAATCAACAAAAACCATTCATGTAGACTCAACACAAAATGATTAAGTTAAATTTTTACAATATAAATGGACTGGACATTAAATTGTGGCAAATTGTTCAAGAAATATGTTATTAGCAAATTTTAACAAAGTAAAATGGTCTGGTTTTATTTAAAGCAAAAACTATTTCAATTGATGTTTCGATGCTACTTCAAGGTATAGACACTTTAAAATTAAGACGTATTAAGCTGAAAATGTAGCTTTTCCCAAAGTTGAAGTTGGGTATTGTTCAGTTTTGCTAACCATAATATAAAAACTGCACATCATGTTATAAATGGCAACATTCTTTTATGTTCCTAAGTGTGGTTTCTAGAAGGTTTTTACAGCTAACCAGACTGCAGTGCTGTGAATTGTTGTAATAATGTGTGCGGTTGCTGGGATGTTAGTAAGTCGTATGTGAATGTTTGTCAGATGTGGCGATGAGATCATGGAGATCAATGACACGGTGGTTTGCAACATGACGCTGAACGATGTGTACACGGTTCTGAGTCAGTGCAGCCCAGGCCCGGTTCAGATCATCATCAGTCGACACCCCGACCCAAAAGTAGGTCTGCTTTCCTTTCAGACGTACGAGAGACCATCACGGAGGCCAGATTTACTAAGCCACACATTAACACAAACTGTGCTAAAACAATTTACACTTCATTATGGCTACAGTCAAACCTACACTTTTGTCTTCATAGCTAGATCTAAGTTGTCAGAGAGTTCTAAAATATAAACTTGCATGTGTTTGAAGGTTTCTGAGCAGCAGCTGAACGAGGCCATCACTCAGGCGGTGGAGCACAGCAGACTGAGGAGAGACAGGAGTCAGTGGAGTATGGACGGATGTAACAGCAGTGAGTTATTGATCTTTTGTTTCAACTTGAGACGGTCATTTCCAAGGCCTGTTTCACGCATCCTGCATCTGCAGATTTTAAGTAATGTTGCAGCGTAATTTCAACTGTAACTGCAGCTCTATAGAGCAAGTAAAGTGATTTCAAGGTTACCACACTGCGTACTACTATTATTAATGGCCTTAAAATTGCAACAGGAAGTGGATCAACATTATCACGAAATCTAATTAATATTATGAGAACCACAATTGCACCCAAATGGTAATGCATCGTAGAGGTGGTTGTGTTTGGATTCAGTCAGATTTACTGCAGGAAACATGTGTGAAACAGGCCAAGTTTAACACTGTTTTAGTTGTAAAGTTATGCTTTAATTACAAGTGGGATCCTGAGGCCCATGACTTGGAATAAAAACGGCAAAAATATTATGAATAAAAATATTGCCCACCTGAGAACTGATTTACAGTGTTCCTCCGGTCATGGAAAACTTGGAAATGGATGGAAATTTTCCAGACCTAATATTACATAAATTATACATATTAAATAATACATATTTTATAACACACACACATACATATATATATACACATATGTATACATATATATACACTGCTCAAAAAAATTAAAGGAACACTTTGAAAACACATCAGATCTCAATGGGGAAAAATATAATGCTGGATATCTATACTGATATGGACTGGGTAATGTGTTAGGAATGAAAGGATGCCACATCGTTTGATGGAAATTAAAATTATCAACCTACAGAGGGCTGAATTCAAAGACACCCAGAAAATCAAAGTGAAAAAATGATGCAGCCGGCTAGTCCATTTTGCTGAAATGTCATTGCAGCAACTCAAAATAGTACTCAGTAGTTTGTATGGCCCCCACGTGCTTGTATGCATGCCTGACGACGTCGGGGCATGCTCCTATTGAGACGACAGATGGTGTCTTGGGGTATTTCCCCCCAGATCTGGACCAGGGCATCACTAAGCTCCTGGACAGTCTGAAGTGCAACCTGGCGGCATCAGATGGACCGAAATATAATGTCCCAGAGTTGTTCTATTGGATTTAGGTCAGGTGAGTGTGGGGGCCATTCAATGGTATCAATTCCTTCATTCTCCAGGAACTGCCTGTATACTCTCGTCACATGAGGCCAGGCATTGTCGTGAACCAGGAGGAACCCAGGAAACACTGCACCAGCGTAGGGTCTGACAATGGTTCCAAGGATTTCATCCCGATACCTAATGGCAGTCAGGGTGCCATTGTCTAGCCTGTAGATGTCTGTGTATCCCTCCATGGATATGCCTCCCCAGACCAACTGACCCACCACCAAACCAGTCATGCTGAACGATGTTACAGGCAGGCATTCTCCACGGCTTCTCCAGACCCTTTCACATCTGTCACATTTTGCTCAGGGTGAACCTGCTCTCATCTGTGAAAAGCACAGGGCGCCAGTGGCGGACCTGCCATTCTGGTGTTCAATGGCAAATGCCAATCGAGCTCCACGGTGCCGGGCAGGGAGCACAGGGCCCACTAGAGGACATCGGGCCCTCAGGCCACCCTCATGAAGTCTGTTTCTGATTGTTTGGTCAGAGATATTCACACCGGTGGCCTGCTGGAAGTCATTTTGTAGGGCTCTGGCAGTGCTCATCCTGTTCCTCCTTGCACAAAGGAGCAGATACCGGACCTGCTGATGGGTTAAGGACCTTCTACGGCCCAGTCCAGCTCTCCTAGAGTAACTGCCTGTCTCCTGGTATCTCTTCCATGCTCTTGAGACTGTGCTGGGAGACACAGCAACCTTCTGGCAATGGCACGTATTGATGTGCCATCCTGGAGGAGTTGGACTGCCTGTGCAACCTCTTTAGGATCCATGTATCGCCCCATGCTACCAGTAGTGACACTGACCCTAGCAAAATGCAAAACTAGTGAAAACAGTCAGAAAAGATGAGTAGGGAAAAAAATGTCAGTGGCCTCCACCTGTAAAACCATTCCTGTTTTGGAGGTCATCTCATTGTTGCCCATCTAGTGCACCTGTTGTTAATTTCATTAACACCAAAGCAACTGAAACTGATTAATAACACCCTCTGCCACTTAACTGACCAGATCAATATCCCAGAATTTTAATTGACTGATGCTATACTCTGATTAAAAAAGTGTTCCTTTAATTTTTTGAGCAGTGTATATATATATATATTATGTAGTCGGCTGCCTCCCATAATATCATCACCACCCCCCATCATGTGGCCGCCCTTCACGCAGGCTCCCGACGGGGAGTGGGTGGATGAAGGAAGGCGCTGAAAACAGCTGCTTAGGTCTGGCGGCGTGTGATGAGGCGCCCTGAAGTGAATGGAGCCTCATCACCGCCGCTCGTCTCTCACCCGACGCGCCTCTCCTCGGGAGCCGTCTCTTCCCCGTGCATGCACGCTGGTGTCCTCGTGGCTCCAGGAAGGGTGCGTAGAGGGAACCCCGTGCCGCCAAAGCCTCGAGCCGTCAACCCCGTGGTCCGGAGGGGACCGCACCCGTTATGTGGCTGACGAGCCAGGAAGCCGGGCCACCCATCTCCGCTTGTAGTATCGGGAGGAAGAGGATGTTGCCGCCGCTCCCTCGCGCCCGGACCATGTCGGGGAGCGCGTGCGGCCGCCGGACTCCGCCCCTTCCCTGGACCCTTCCCTTCTGAACACGGCCCCTCCTTCACTAATCCCGCAGCACGACGAGGACACCAGATCCCCTATTATTTTGGACACTTTTACCCCCTTTGGACACTTTATTTTGATATTTGTTGAATAAAAGCCTCTCCGAGGCCTGACGCCACACCCACTGTGTCTGTCGTTTGCTCCTCCCGCCACTATATATATATATCACACATATACATGTGTTCAGGATTGTTGGTACCCTTGGTAAATATGATCAAAGAAAGCTGTGAAAATTAATCTGCATTGTTAATCCTTTTGATCTTTTATTTAAAAAATTCACAAAAATCTAACCTTTCATTGGAGAATAAGAATTTAAAATGAGGGGAAATATCATTATGAAATAAATGTTTTTCTCTAATACACACTGGCCACAATTAACGGCACCCTTTTATTCAATACTTTTTGAAACCTCCATTTGCCAGTTTAACAGCTCTAAATTTTCTCCTATAATGCCTGATGAGGTTAGAGAACACCTGACAAGAGATCAGAGACCATTCCTTCATCCAGAATCACTCCAGATCCTTCAGATTCCCAGCTCCATGATGGTGCTTCATCTCTTCAGTTCACCTCACTCATTTTCTACAGGGTTCAGGTCAGAGGACTGGAATGGCCATAGCAGAAGCTTGGTGTTGTGCTCAGTGACACATTTTTGTATTGTTTTTGAGGTTTGTGTTTGGATTATTGTATGGTTGGAAGATCCAAACACGGCCCAGTAAAAGATTACTAACAGAGTCAGTCACTTATTGATTTTTTTATCTGTTGGTATTTGATAGAATCCATGATGCCATGTGTCTAAACAAGATGTCCGGGACCTCCGGGACCAGAAATATAGGCCCCCAACATCAAAAATACAGCGGTATATTTCATTGTACACAAGGGGTACTTTTTATCCCTGTGTTCACCAAACCCATCTTGAGTGTTTGCTGCTAAAAAGCTCATTTTTTAGTTTCATCTGACCATAGAAGCCAGTCCCATTTGAAGTTCCAGTCGTGTCTGATAACTGAATATGCTGGAGTTTGTTTTTGGATGAGCTACTCCCAAACAACATGTGGTGATGTAGGTGCTGTTTGGCAATTTTTTTTAAGGTTTTCTGACCCCGAGACTCAACTATTTTCTGCAATTCTCCAGCTGTGGTCCTTGGAGAGTCTTTAGCCACTCAAACTCTCCTTCTCACCGTGCATTAGGACGATATAGACACACGTCCTCTTCCAGGCAGTTTCGTAACATTTTCTGTTGATTGGAAATTCTTAATTATTGCCCTGATGGTGGAAATGGGAATTTTCACTGCTCTAGCTCTTTTCTTAAAGCCACTTCACTAATTTGTGAAGCTCAGTTATCTTTTGCTGCACATCAGAAATATATTCTTTGGTTTTTCTCATTGTGATTGATGATTAAGGGAATTTGGGCTTTGTTTTCCCTCCTATTTATATTTCTGTGAAACAGGAAGCCATGGCTGGATAATTCCATGTTCATAATCACCCTGGAGTGCTCAAAATTGTGAATATGAATGGGAATATACTTCAGAGATATTTTACTTCTAAGAATTTCTAGGGGTGCCAATAATTGTCCAACGTGCATTTGAGAAAAACATTTATTTCATAATGAGATTTTCCCCCAATTTCAATTGTTGTAGTTCAATGAAAGGTTAGATTTTTGTGATTTTTTTTTTTTTTAAATAAAAGATCAAAAAGGTTTATTTTCAGAGCCTTCTTTGATCATGTTTACCAAGGGTGCCAACAATTCTGACCACGTGTGTGTGTGTGTGTGTGTGTGTGTGTGTGTATATATATATATATATATATATATATATATATATATATAATCATATAATTTAATATGATTACAGCAACAATGATAACTATATAAATGTTATACGTTTTTAAAAATTTACCATTAATAATTAATAAAAATATATATCATTTGATATAATTTAAGAATGTATAAAATATGTATACTATTCTGTTAGATATTGTATTTTGTAATTGTGTAGAGTATAAACAATTGTGCAAACAAGAGAAAAATATCAATTTGTTTGTATAATAATATTCATTTAATTCCATTATTTAAAAAGATTGGTATCAAATGGAAACCTGAATAAATTATAATTATTTTTATTTCAATCAATTTATTAATCATGAACTCATGTAGATGTCATGGAAATTCATAGGTCAAAAAGTGTGGGAACCCTGGACTTGCATCAAAGGCTCAGATGAGCCATGTCTGCCTAGTGTCTTGTTTACTGTTTGTACAAAATGAACTTGATTATTTCTCCTGTGAAGAAGATCAGTAGTTGGTTTAGACATGTCTGCATCTGATCTCAGGTCTGAGGAGATCCGATGCCTGTTCTCACAGCAGACAGAAGTGTATCCGCTGTCTGGACCGGAGCACGAGTCAGCTGACCTGTAGACGAGCACAGAAACCCATGATGCGATCGTGCAGTGAGGGCGCCTACAGCCAGCGCTGTATACCGGCCAGCACCACCACTCAATCCTTCCTCGAACCCCAGCATGTCACCAGAGTACAGAGCATGGACGTCTCTTTGACAACCAACAGTGAAACTTCACTTAATAACACACTGTCTCCAGCCTCGTTCACAGACGACGATTATAACATTCCCTATAAATGTCCAATGAATTTCACTGGACAACAAACATTAGATGTGCATGCAGGTGTGCTGAGGAGCTCTACGCAAGGAGCAACAAACCCGGCACGGAGGTACTGCAGACGACAGGAAGTCGGCAGTCAGGAAGCGCTGACTGATTCGAGCGGCTCTAGTCGAGGTTCACCAGTGAAAGAGGAAGATCTGCTGCCTTCTCAAAGCAACTGCCAGGTAGGGCTAGTCACATTTGTGAAATGCACTATTTTTACAAAACAAAGAATATTCGGGGGTTGTTTTGGCTCAGTTAAAATGATTATTTCTTTGTTTTCTTTTCCTTGTGTAGGTTTGCCCAGCAATACATATCATGTCAGTGAGGTTATGCACAGTAAATTAATTATATACAGGTTTAAATCTACTTTAAACTACTGCTTTTTTGCTCTCTGTCAAAGAGACTGTTTACAAGTAGGCGGTTTTCACTGTAAGACTGATGCATTGCCCATAAATGGTAGTTGAGTAAGTCAAGACATGATTGGCTTAACAGCAACCCTTGCCTTATTGGTAAATTTTTCACGGGTTTTGCATGAGAAAATCTTGCACCATCAAAGCGCAAGTGAGCAGCTGTCATAGTTCTCAAAGAGTAAAAGGGCATTCATTTTTTTTTCCCTTATATTTTTTGAATGGATTTTTGAATGCATCTGACTGGACAGCAAATAGAAAATTATATATAAACATAACACAGTGTGTGCAAATTGTTTTTTAGTTTATGCAATTTCCGATAAAATGAGGAAATTGTTCAACAGGATGACTGTGCTCATCATGATCTGTGAAAAACAGAAATGTGTCAAATTTAACAACGTGAAAAATAATTTAAATATATTTTCATTATCTATTTTCAAATATAGCAATATAAAAAAATCATTAAAGTAAGTCCATTACTTGAATATTTGGTCAATTATAGACATTTTTAAGTTTTTAAAGGTGCACCCAGTCATCAGTCTCTCACAATGCATTATTTGATTAATTTAGTTTAATTTATTTTACAAACAAAAGTGCACCATAACAGGGGTCAACCAAATAAAACTAAGCAGTATTTAGTTGGTCAGACTACAGTGAATATATGCAGACCATCTTTCATCACACCACAGGATCATGGAAATCAATTAGTGAAATCAGAAAGTTGATTAAAGTGATAAACAAATCTAAAACATGCACTTTTATACAGTTTTACAAATGCATTTCCTTTATGCTAATTTCTATTTCCTTTACAAATATATACATTTTAAGCCAAATAGGCATTTATTTTACAGTGACTATAATTATTTAAAAACTTTTATTGCCTTACACAATCTTTTATTGTCTCTCCACATTCATCTAGTTTTTCTGCAGTCTATACAGGGCTTTGAGAAAGATCTCAAGGCTTCTGTTTAAGAATGTACGTAGAAATTCATGCTACCTCTTTATGGACGTGTTCATGTCAGTGTTTGATGACAATTTTTTGAAAATGAATCTGTGTGCACTTTATACGAACATTTATTTGCACAATAGTGCATCTTTTTGTCATATGTGTGATTCAGGTATTGAAATGCTTGAGTGTTTGGCATGAGGCATGGCTCTAGTGTGTGTATATGCCTGTGTTTCTGTGTGCAACAGTGATGCATGACGAAAGGATGCCGAATGCATTTCTACACCTTTTCGATTTTTTTTGTAAGACTCAAACTCCAAAGCCAACCATTTCCTGTTTTTGTGACAGGAAGTGGTTGAACGCGCAGAAGTCGGAACTAAAGCATCTGCTTGTATCTCTGAGCATAAAAGTGACTCAACACACAGAGGGGACAGACAGCACAGAGGTATGTTAACCTGTAATACACCTACTACTGGTTAATATTATTACATGAGAAAAAAAGAAACATATGTCATGTAGGTTGCATAACTTTGAATTAGATATTTACTTTATACTATTCTGAGCAAGATCAAAACATGTATGCTGAGACTTTTCATTTCCTGATTCAGCTGATAACAGTAAGTTCCTGTATAGCAAGGTTTTTATAAAAGAAAAGCAATGTTTTTTTATTTTCTTTTGTAACATTCCTATTATAGTTGTTCTTTTTTTGAATGAAAATAAAACAATTGTGACAAATATTGGATGTAAGGCAGCACGTGAGTTAGTTCTCACTTTGCACTTCTCTGTTCGACAGTTTGTTAAAAGGAAATTAATAGGACACTGTTATGTTGCAGGTCCGGAGTCCCCATCTAACGTGTGTAGTCCGAGTAAGCGGGTCGGTCTGAGACGTCAGGCTCGTTTGGAGGTCAGTACAGATCAACCACTTGACCCCTGGGTAAAGCTGACTGACAGCCCAGAGAACCTGTCTTACTGCTACAAAACCATGAGTGACCAAAATGGAGATAGTGAGGTTAATGGCACGGCCCCTGACACCACAAACACCACCTCAGACTCCAAATCTGAGCAACCTCCCAGTGTCAAAAAAGGCCCCCCGGTGGCTCCAAAGCCTGCATGGGCACGTCAGAGCATTAAGAGCATTAAGTCTGGGAAACCGATAACAGAAGCTTTGAAGCATTCGGATAACAGGAGTCATGATACTGGCAGGACCTTTGGGATTAGTCTGAGGACCGCTTCATCGGGAGCCAATTTGTCAATCAGGCAGAAGATCAGCTCGTTTGAGACTTTCTCAAGTCCTGATGGAGCCGAAAGGCCAAGCAGGCGACTGGCCCCAATTGCATCTCTTCCTCCAGTGGAGAAGACGACTAAAACCTCATCTGCAGACTACAGCAATGCAGGGAGAACTAAAGTTACCACAAGCAACTTACACAATAATGATGACTGCCAGTCTACAACAACAATTTCAGCCACCACCCAACCTCTAGAAGAAGAAAAGCAAGAACCAGCTTCCCTCGGTTCAGATATCATTTCAGAGCCCCAACATTCCCCAGCAGAGGAAGAAAATCAATCAACTTCTCATGATTCAGAGCCCTGTAAGCCGATCCCTGTTGAGGAACCTGCTCTTGACTCCACAAAAGAGCTTCCACCTGCTACTGAGACTGAGCAAGAACCCTCACCTTCTGAAGAGGATTTGCCCCCTTCAAGCCACGTCCCGAGGAGATCGAGCAGCTCAAAGGAGGGTCCTATAGAAAAAACTGAAGGTGCAGGAACTCATGCGGTGAGCGTGAGGACCCGGAGTCTACCCCTCAGTCCCTCTTCAGAAGCCCCTAACTCAAGCGGCTTGGACGGGGAGAGCCTGGGGATCATCTTGTCCTTCAGTAACCAAGTGTCCAATGCTTTGATGCGATCAATGCAATCCCTGCCGCAGTCGCCTTGCATTCGGTTTGGGAACCCCTGGAGCGCCCCACCAGGATCCCCTCTTCATGACCCAATAGAGGAAGACTCTCCTGGTGAAAAGCCCCCACCTTCAGCAGCACTAGAAAACAACGAAAAAGGTTTCTCTGTAAGGTATGCAACTTATCCAAGCATATTATCTCTGAAAACGATGCAGGACAAATGTGCTTGGAAGATGAAAGCGTTTGGGGTATAATTACACTCTGTGCAGTGTTGTGTTGGCAGATGGGATGGGATAAGATCACTTGCAGGGACTGGAGCCAACAATGTCAGCTTCTTTTATGTAGAGAACTGGCTGCACGATAAAGGCATTGCAGAGGTTTGAATCATTCGGGAATCTGTTTTAAATGAAACAAGAAGCGGAAATACAGCTCTTTTGAGTTAGTCACAAACAACAGACCATTTCATGCTAATGTCTTACTACTCCTTATCGCTGTTAGAAAAAAAAAAAAAACACTTTCCTGTCATGCATGTTTGAGCTAAAGTAGTTGTGAGTGAGATGTGATTAAATTGGCCACAACGTGTGCAAGTGAAATGTAAAATTTGCTTGTAGTTTGAAGAAGTCTAAGGCTGGCCACACACTTAAAGATTTTAAGCCTGATTTTGAGCCTGATTTTGAGCCCTCTTTGCGTCATCTTGATCAGGGTTGCCTCTGATGTGACACCCGCCAATGAGAGCAAGCAAGCTTCACCAACCGGATGTCGCATGCTTCTATAGCTGAAACTTGGCAGCCACAAACATGCCACGAAAGTGGAGTATTGAGAAAGATCATCACCCATATTCTTTTATTCTCCTTTGTTTTTCTTCCCATGAAACACAACTCACGCAAGGAGAACCAGCTGACAATGCTGATCATCCTCCATTTGTTTTTCTTCCCAAGTCATGTTTGACCTCGCAAGTCTCAGTGAAATCTCATCTCTCTGTGAAAATGATACTACAATCTGCATGCATGTAGTCTCGCGGTCTGGACTAATCATGTAGTGTGTGTGTTTGGAAGATTATAATGTTAAACATCTGTTGGAACTGTCCTTAAAAGGTTAGTTCACCCAAAAATGAAAATTCTGTCATTAATTACTCACCCTCATGCCATTCTAAACCTATAAGACCTTCGTTCATCTTCAGAACACAAATTAAGATATTTTTGATGAAATCCGAGAGCTTTCTGACCTTCTATAGACAGCAAAACAACTGACACGTTCAAGGCCCAGAAAGGTAGTAAGGATATCGTTAAAATAGTTTGTGACATGAGTGGTTCAACCATAATGCTATGAAGCTATGAGAATACTTTTTGTGTGCAAAGAAATCAAAATGAATGACTTTATTCAACAATTTCTTATCTTCCGTGTCAGTCTTCGACAGGTGTTCAGGAGAGTACCACAACGCAGCGTCCATCTCGCTTAGTTCATCATCTGTATATGTGACCCTGGACTACAAAACCAGTCTTAAGTCGCTGGGGTATATTTGTAGCAATAGCCAAAAATATATAGTGTGGGTCAAAATTATCCATTTTCTTTTTATGCCAAAAATCATTAGGATATTAAGTAAAGATCATGTTCCATGAAGATATGTTGTAAATTTTTTAAATATAAATTTCCGTAAATATATCAAAACTTTTTGATTAGTAATATGCATTGCTAAGAACTTCATTTGGACATCTGTATATTCTGGTTCAAATAAGTAAGGCTGGGCAAAAAATTGCAAGTCATCCTCTCTGTCGAAATCTTCAGACATGTTTACGAAGACTGTTTTATATACAGCATGCATCTTCTTCTGCTTGTAAACAAGGTGCAGTGCATCTAATTCTACTAAAAGTATTCCCGTCGTTTCTTAACATTACGGTTGAACCACTGATGACACATGGACTATTTTAATAATGTCCTTACTACCTTTCTGGGCCTTGAACGTGGTAGCTTTTGGATTTCATCATAAATATCTTAATTTGTGTTCTGAAGATGAATTGAGGTCTTACAGGTTTAGAACGACATGAGGGTGAGTAATTAATGACAGAATTTTATTTTTTGGGTGAACTATCCCTTTAAGTTTGTAGTCTCCGACAGTTTTAAAATGTGTCCCAGACCTAAGTTGTCCAATTCTGCTCCTGGATGGCCACTGCCCTGTTGAGTTTAGCTTCAACCATAATTAAACCCACCTGACAGAGCTAATCAAGGTATTTTGATCTTTTACTAGAAACTTTCATGCAGGTGTGGTGTCAGACAAAGATGTTCAAAACATGCAGTGTTGAAGGGGCAGGAACGTGGTTGGGAACAACTGGTCAGGGCAGGGACACCTTCCTACCGACTTCAGTTCCAACCCTGCTCCAAAGTATATTTTCAATTAATCTTGAACACCTTGGTTAGCTGGTTCAGGTGTGTTTGAATAGGGTTGGAGCCAAACTCTGCGGGATGGTAGTCTTTCAGGAACAGTGCTGGCTACCCCTGGTCAAAGGCACTTTCAATCAAGCTAACTTATATCTGGTCTACAGCTTGGCTAAACTGAGAGAGCGTACCATCGAGAGAGGGGAGGAGTGCGAGAAGGAAGAATGGAAACCTGAACGACCGCTCACTTCAGCCACAGATGTCTGTGCCCAATCCATGCTCTCAGCCCTTCCACCACAGGAGATTCAGCGGATGATCCAGGAAGTCAAGGATCTGGATGAAGACACGCTAAGGGTGGGTTTAGCTCTGGTTTTATAATCATAGAGCCGATACAACAAAGTACACGCTGTTGGCTATTGTCTGGCATTGATTACTTCCAAATCGGCTCCGCAAACCTGAATATGTATGAGAGGTGTGACAGAGGAACAATCAGTTCTCTATGCTCTAGTGCTCTTAAAGGTCAGTGAGCTTTCTTTTATGTGCTGCTACATTCTGAAGCTCACTTGCTAGCAGCGTTGAAAAAAATATAAAAAGACATGCTTCTCTTGGTCAAGAGTGTGACTTCCTGACCATGGCAGTGTTGCAATGTCCCTCTTAGGTGCATTTTGTTGCACTGTTTTGCATTTATGACTGTTACCTCTGCCACATTTTCTGTCCACAGTTAAACAAAGCTGTCCATATTCCTTCAGATTAATGAAGTGATGAGCACTATGTACATTCCCTTAGACATAATGTGTTTTGTGCTGTAGGAGCAAAATGTAGAAAAACAGGAAGTGTTTTGCAGAAATTTCTTGAGGCCATGCCAGTTTTTCTGTTGGCTATATAAATTAGGGAACTGTAAAAGTAATCCAAGATGAGTGGTTAGCTGTATTAGTCTAGTTAGCAGGGCTGCATTATGGACTCAATAAATCAAATAAGTGTTTTTGATTTTTCTATAGTTCACTTTAAATGCTCCTGTGGTGTGACGAGATTTTATTTTTTTAATGTAACAGTCTTCTATGCAGTCTCTCAGTCATTTTAGAGGCAGTTTAGCACGTCATGCCAGAGGATAGTTTAAATCGGGCAGCCATTTTATAGCTTTAAATCTAACATCTAGCATAAGGCCTTTAAGTTCCTCAATATAATTTGTATTTATAAATAAATTCAAAACAGTAATGGAAAGAAATGTTAAAACCAAATGAAATTTTGTTTAATCAAATTACTTTGGTAGTTCTTACAAATAATATAGAGTATGCAAAAAAAAAAGTTTGAATATGCAGTATTATAAAACAGTTGGTGAATATAAATACCTGATTACCTGCTATTTCTGCTGGGATTCATCATAGGTTAGATGACAATTCCAATATTTCTGATTCTTATGACAAGCATGCATACATGTAAAACATACTCAATAAAGCAATTTCTTCATAAACTACACAATTTTGGTCCCAACACAAATTCAGTATGTGCCTTAAAATCAGGCTTTGTACTTGAGGACACTCCTGTTACAAATGTATATTTACAACCAAGTAATCTATAAACCATATTTAGACAGGCTCCATCTTTTAAGACAGTGTCAGATGCTTATGTGATTTTGACATAATAGTTATTAACGAGATTCTTAAGTGCTATTTAACACCAGGGAAGGCAATATCTCTATATTTCTCTCAAAACTGCATGATGTAATGGAGTGGGAACAGGATCCAGCCCGCCTGGAAATCATCAGTGTGGCAGATGTTCTTTACAAAGCGATAAACCCGTGTTCACAAATACAGATTGTTCTTCAGCATGTTCTAGAATAACTGCTTTGCTAAATGCAGTTCTGCTTACAGTACAGCCACAGATACGTAGGGGTTTTGAACCACAAAATACGCTATAAACAAGTCTGATTTGGATTTCTTAATGTCCATTAGCAACTGGAAGACATCCATGTTGTGATTCTCCATAAAGAAGAAGGAGCTGGCTTGGGTTTCAGCATCGCTGGCGGTATTGATCTGGAGAACAAAGCAACTACGGTGAGTGACGTCTCTATATCTCCATAAACCACACACCACAGCTCATCTACTCCACCTGTCAACAAGAGACACAGCCTCTTCAATTTGGTCATCATTTGCACATGCGTAGATCGGAATTATTTTCTTCCTTCCCTGAAACACAAAATAAGATCTCAGCTTCAAATCTCTCAAATCTCATTCATGACAGTAATAAATTAAAAATGATGCATTTGGACCAGGTTTGACGACACTGACAATAATCTTCCCTTTTACAGTAGGTTTCAAATGTGTTTTTCCACATTAAATGTGAAATCTATGGCAGAAGGGATGATTTTTAGTGAACAAACCACTGAAATCTTGGGAAATTAGTGCACAAACAGCTGAACTTTTGGTCTGTTTCTTATGTAATATGTCACAACAGACTACTTCTGAGGTCCTTTTATGAGTTTAGCAGTGACTATCATCACACACTTTTGTTGTATGAAAAAAAAAAAAAATTGGACATTAGGATGACATGGACATGAGGATGAGTAAATGATGACAAATTTTTAATTTCAACACTACCGTTGAATCCTTTGGGGTTAGATTTTTTTTTTTTTTAAATAGAAAATAATACTTGATCAGGTGACAGTAAATGCATTAATAATGTTACAAAAGGTTTCCATTTCAAATAAATGCTGTTCTTTTAAACTTTCTATTCATCAAAGATTCCTGAAAAAATGCATCACGGTTTCCACAAAAACATTGATAGTAATAATAAATATGTCTTGAGCAAATCAGCATATTATTATGAATTCTGAAGGATCATATGACACTGAAGACTGGAGTAATGATGCTGAAAATTCAGCTTTGCATCACGGAAATAAATTACATTTTAAAATATATTCAAACAGAAAACAGTTTTATAAACTGTAAAAATATTTCACAATATTACTTTTTTTAACTGTATTTTTGATTAAATAAATGCAGCCTTGGTAAGCATAAGAGGCTTCTTTACAAAAAAAGAAAAAAAGAAAAATACTACCATAAACTTTTAGGATCTTACAGTTACAAACTTCCAGTGGTTACACTGTAAATGCAAAATGTATTCAGTTAATACTATGTATATATTGATTTTATCAACTGTATATGTTTTTATTTATTTACTGTATCATGTACCTTCAGGTTCACAGGGTGTTTCCCAGTGGTCTGGCTGCTCAGGAAGGCACCATAGAAAGAGGAGATGAGGTGCTGTCCATTAACGGTCAAACGCTAAAAAACGTCACACACAGCGACGCCACGGCGATTCTCAGGCAGGCCCGCACCATGAAGCAGGCGGTGATAGTGGTGTCCAAAAACAAAGACCCAGAAGGGAAGGAAGGCGCTAACGCTAATGAGTCCAGCTGCAGCAGCGGGGCAGAGAGCAGCATCACAGGTGGGCCAACATTACTGACGTCAGCACAGAAATGGCATTAATGTTTAATGTCAGTCTTTAAAAGGGCATAAAAGGAATACAGGAATGTTACAAGAGCTACATGTTGTGTAATAAAAAAAAAGTATGACTGAAGTCAAATTAAAAGCCCTATTTGAACTGGACTAGTTTTCCATGAGGAGGAGAATTCATGTTTCACAGATGGACTAATTCTATTCAAATCTGACACATCATCTGTTCTTGCACAACTTTAATGGAAATTGCTGAGAAATTTTAAGTTCAGATAACTTGGATGGAATATTAGTTTTACACAATGCTTCGTAACTAAGCCAGCTGTTAAAGGACTGAGATTTAGTCCTTTAACAGCTGGTGTTTCAAGAATCAAATTTCAGTGGGTTTCATGATATATCTGGATGCACTGTTAATGTCAATCTTATCTAAATAGTGCTTAACGCAAATATAAATATGCAAAATGTGTGTTAATTCATTCTATGGTTTTTGTTTAAAAAAATGACTCTTAGGGGAAGATGGAGGTGAAGTTGTAACAATCGAGCTGGAGAAGAATGCAGGTGGAGTTGGATTTAGTCTTGAGGGAGGAAAAGGCTCCATTAATGGTGACAGACCACTAACCGTCAACAGAATATTTACAGGTGAGACTACAACTGAACCTTAAATGAATGATTCACCCAAAAATGAATATTTGTTCAAAACGTGCTGACCCTCAGGTCATCCAAGATGTAAATGAGTTTATTTCTTCCTCAGAACAGATTTGGAGAAATGTAGCATCACTTACTCACCAATGGATGCTCTGCAGTGAATGGGTGCCGTCAGAATGAGAGTCCAAACAGCTGATAAAAACATCACAATAATCCACACCACTCAAGTCCATCAATTAACGTCTTCTGAAGTGAAAAGCTGCATGCTTATTACAAACATGTATTTTTTCACTTCACAATATTTATCAGCTTTTTGGACTCTCATTCTGACGGCACCCATTCACTGCATAGGATCCATTGGTGAGCAAGTGATGTAATGCTACATTTCTCCTTAAGAGTACTATACAGTAAAGTTTTTTTTGTAAGTGGGAAATAAAACAGCGATTATTGGAGTTCACTTTACGAGCATATACCATTTCAGTCTTTCTACTAAACAAATTCACATCTAATTCAATGCTGCTTTGTTGTTTCTTGTAATTAATTGTAAAATTCTGAGCAAAAAGTGTTTCTACACCAAATTAATTTCAGTGTGGCATCAACATAACCAAAACCTTTGATAAGCTAACAAATATGGTGTGGTTTTCTCATTGTGCAGAAATCTTTTTGTAAAGCTATGTGGGTGCAGATTACGTGTGGGCCTGCAAATTAGAATGTAACATGAATCATACAATATAAACTGTATTTTCTCTGGCAGGGAGTGACGCTGAGCAAAAGGGGCTGAAGTCTGGTGATGAGGTACTGCAGATACAGGACTCGTCTCTGCAGGGTCTCACACGCTTTGAGGCCTGGACACTCATTAAAGGCCTTAATGATGGGCCGTTTACACTCGTCATTAAGAGAAAAAAATGCGATTAGAGCTAAACTCCACTCAGAAGCACCCAGAAGAAAATACTGGACTTATCCCAAATTTGAATCAACTTTAAATTATGCAAAACTTCATTTCAAGCCTTGGGGAAAATGCCTCCACTTGCTAAAAAAGTTTTATATTACAAATTAGTATTTCTTAAAAGCAGGGTTCCCTTAGGATTTGACCAATGAATTTTCATTTCATTTAAATTTTTCTTACTGCAATCAAGACTGCAGTAAAAAAAGAACAATTTTTATCCAATTAAATGTTTTAGAGTTGAGCAAGAAAAACATACACTGTAAACATTTACATGACTTTTATGAGTTTTGCAGGCCTGGAAATCCCATTCCCTGATATTTCCAGGTTTTCCATGACTAGGGAACCCTGCTGGGGTCATTCAGTTGCCTTGATTGCTCCATTTTGCCATTAATGCATTTTGACAGTATGACTTTCATCTCCTATATGATGTGCATGATGTGCATCACTGCATGTTGTGGTACTACATGATCAGGAAAGCTTGTTTTTCTGAGCAGAGTTTTATAGCGTATCACTGTGCTGGTATAATACTGTTTTACCGTCACAATCAGGGATTCGTAAAAAAAAAAAAGAAGATAATTTTCAAGTCTGCCTGTTTTGATGCAATGATTTGCACAAGCCTGTAAATAGTTTCGGGTATATTTCTACACCATTTCACCAAAGCAGAATGTAAAGAACATGTCATGAAGCATTTGTGGCACATGGTTTTCAAGAGGTCAGAAATAGAATATTTCAAAAATCTTTTTTGTCAAATGCTCCCCCTAACAGTACATTACTCTAGTTTTTCATCAAAGCCAGAAATAATAAATATATTCAAAAATATCTATTATCTAACAGATTACACCTTTGACAGTTAAAAACAAAAAAACTACTGTGCTTCTAGTATTCTGGTCTTGTTAGTTTTTTTCCCCTTTAAAAGAAAGGCCTTAATATATTGAAACTGTGTCAGAACTAAGATGTTTTACATGTAATTACTTGTTAAGGTTTGTAATGTTGAAATAAAGGGTGATACAAATGATAAATATGGTCATCAATTATTTTTAATATCTGAAAACAGAATCTAAAAGGAGAATCATACAATGGGTTTTACAAAGTGCAATTTCCTTTGTTTTTGCTTCTTTTAAGTATTAACAGTACACAGATGTCCCACAGTTAATGGCAGGTGGACATATAATAAACTGCACTGAGCAAAAACAGACTAAAAACACATTTGAAGTCAACGTGAAATGAGAAATTACCTGATTTCAATGCATATTTCTAGGTCCATCACTGCATGTTATTAAAAATGATGTACTATGAAAATATACTGGCTTGCTTCGCATTTCTCCCATCCAATCATCTGCCTCCATTCTGGTTTGTACCGCCCACTTTTCACGATCCAATCAATTCCAGGAGGATAAAATCAAGTACCGGCAAATGTTTTATTCTAAATACATCAGTTTACAGAGATAAAATGACTTGCGAATGACATTTCATGTTGACTTCAAGAAAATTAAAAATCTGGAATAATCAAAAACTCTCACTTGACAGAATTGACAAACTGTATAGACTGCTTTTGGAATGTAAATTTGTGTGTATTATTAAAATATACAGAGAACTTTGCACAATACTACTGAAGGCAAGCACACACTCCTTGCAAAACGGATGTAAAATCTAGACTCAGAATAATCCTGAAATGCACTAGAGCATACTGCTCATTTACAGTATATAAAAATAATAATAATAAAAAAAAAGCACACATCTCCAGGCCATGAGCATGCGTTCACAGTAATTTAACTGACGGCATACAGGCATAAAAATACAAAGTATCTACTGGTTGAGACGCATGTCAGGAGGACAATCGTGCAGCTAGACACAAACGGGCAAACGGTAATTAAAGAGATCAAAAAGTCACACAACAAACTGGGTTCTCTCTGAGGTCAGTCATATCAGTGATATATTAAACAGTCCCTTTGTCCATGTGCGATTACGACGGATTACAAGCAGAGATAGAAGGCCAAAACGGGATTCATTTCTACTATGTCTATGGAAAAAAAAAATCATAATTTCCATATTTTTGGAATGTTTTAAAAGGGTTGGACAAAACTCTCAATTTAAAAATGCACTCCCTTTTAATTCATGCATGTAAATTTGAATTGAATTGGCCAGGCCCCACAGGATGCAAAATTGGAATAGAATTTGAAATGAGATTTGACTCAACTGAAATTCAAATATGTTCAACATAATCAAACAACAGAGGAATTAGTCTAATTTTCCCGAAAGTCTGAATGATTGTATTAGAGCATTTTGGGAAATTAAAGGCAGAGTTTACACCAAACCTGTATGAGTCTGAACCAAATAGTTGCTGGTAGCCATTGACTTCCATTGTTTTTTTTTGTCAAAGTCAAAGGCTGCCAGCAATAATTTGTTTACCTACATTCTTCTAAATATATTTTGTCTTCAGCAAGAAGACAGAATCTCATACAGATTTGGATCAACTTGAGGGTGAGTAAATGATGACAGAATTGTTCGGTATCCCTTTTGACTTTATTCCAAATGATTCACTCATTGAGTTCATTTATTAAGTGTATTATATACTATATTTAATATTAATTTTAAATGTTTCAGATGATTTCTTTAAATCTCATTTAGTCACTTGTTTAATTCAACTTAAATAAATTCAGTAAATTCTAATTCAAACTCTGCATCCTATTCTCTACCTCAATTCAAACTCAGGAACTAAAAAATTTGGAATTTTGGTCATCCTTAATTGCTCTGATTCCACACAGGACTCCACTCAACTCCCTGTTCTATTAGAATTCCCATTCATCTTAATGGAAGGTTGCTGGTCTGGCTGGCACAGGACCCAGTGGATGTGGATACTTGTATACACAAACACAAGGATACTTTTGGTTGGCCATCAGTGGAGAAAAATGCTTTATACTGGTTACATAATCACCAGCAGGGGCCACTGGGGTCATGCTAACCAGCTAAACCTTGAGCCTGCAGGCTGTTCTTTTATCATTATATCCCTCATCATAATTCTGTCATGATTGTTCTGGCCTTTTTTTAGTCAGTCTCAAAAATACAGTACATAAACTCAGTTGTGTTAACCGAGAACAGCAGCAAATGCAATTCTTCAAATTTGTCTGAAGATATGTCTGTCAGCAAACATTGATTTGCCAAAGCCATTTATGCGCTAAAATATCACTATTCAAATACAGAAA
This sequence comes from Tor tambroides, assembly GCA_021397915.2. Classification (NCBI taxonomy): domain Eukaryota; kingdom Metazoa; phylum Chordata; class Actinopteri; order Cypriniformes; family Cyprinidae; genus Tor; species Tor tambroides. The sequence continues at coordinate 16,221 of JAFVLL020007745.1, read as the reverse complement.
TACTTATAGAAAGTTTCAGCATAATTAACACCCAGACTTGTATAAGGGTCAAGCTTGAGCATCTATAAAGAGCTCTATTGCTCAAATAAAAATGTAATCTCCAATCTAAGACAACTGTCCTCAAATATGTAACTGAAATTCTAAAAACATCTTATTAAAATAAAACTCTGTTCCAAAAATGAGTGAACTGCCTGTTTAGGCCAGACATCAAACACATACTCCTGACACAGAAGCAGCAACCTTAGGTTGCCTTCTAAGAACCTCATTCTAAAGCACCGTCATGATACATGTTAATGCCAAACTCTATGTAAATCAATCGTGAGTCGTGTCCCTTATGCTTCATGTGAGGAGCGTTATTTGTGTTGCCTATGTAGGGAGCTCCAAACCAGTGACTCTGCAGTTCACTACCTTTTAAAATAGAGTTGTAAAGTCCAAAAACGTTAACAATGCCCTAAATGAATGACAATAATCTAATTCTATTATCATGCTACATTATGGGACCATCACACTGCTGAATTATTGTAAAAAAAAAATAAAAAATTCCCTGATGGAATGATGCTAGCAACACCAACATTATGTGTTCAATTCCCATGAAACAAACAGACTGATAAAATGTCATTTGAATGCACTTTCAGTCACTTTGGATAAAACAGGGTTTCTGCAGGTTTTTATGAAGACATTTTACGACAATGTAAATTAAAATTTATGAAATAGAGCGAAGGGAACACAAATCATCAATATGTTCTCTAAATGTGAATGTCTAGGGACAATGGGTTGTATTAGCAACAGTTTGAAACTTCCAACAAAACTCTTTTACTATTTAATACATTTTACTAAAAAATAGCATATGGCTTAAATACCTCTGCTCCCAACCAAGAATATGGAAATAACTTTTATTGTAACGTCTGATCACACCGCAAAAAAGAGATGATCTTACTCAGTTATTTTGTCTTGTTTTGTGGTGCAAGCTTCTAAAAAATATTTAAAATCAAGAAGCAAAATGACATGTATCTGAGAAATGTATCAAAATGGAGTTTATGAATAAAACAAGAACAAAAATCTGTCAAAGGGCTCAAAAAAAGACCCCATTTCAGACCCCACTGACAAATATTTGTTCTTGTTTTAAGCATAAACTCACTCAATTTTGTGCAGTTTAGTTCAGTTTTTAAGGTGTCCACAATACGGAGTAATTACCTAGTTAAGTGCTTAGTAGTAGCCGTTGTACTTGTATGAAATAAAATATACTTACCATGTAACTAAGTTATGGAACAGCCTGTAATTACAGTTTGTAATTATGTAGACGTAATAGGCAGCTACTGTTACACATATGTAACAGACCGAGTCTGTTACACAGCTACTTATGTAACCAAAAGATTGTTACATATGTGTTGCAGACTTTATACAACGTAATTATAAATGTAAGTACACAGACATAAGCTACTTAAAATAAAGTGTATCAAGATTGTACTTAAGTGTACAAGTAGCTGTGTAACAGACTCGGTCTGTTACATATGTGTAACAGTAGCTGCCCATTACATCTACATAATTACAAACTGTAATTACAGGCTGTTCCATAACTTAGTCACATGGTAAGTACATTTTGTTTCATGTAAGTACAACGGCTACTACTAAGTACTTAATTATTTAATTACTCTGTATTATGACACCTTAAAATAAAGTGTTACCCAGACTTCATATATTCATTTTGCATCTCAAGTAAATGTATCTTGATTAAGGATGTTCAGATATTTGATCAGCAGAAGACAAAAACACTGAGGAAAATATTCTTTTTTTTTTTTTTTGCAGTGCATGCAACATTTAATGCCATAACTTCATGAATTTATAAACTTTCTGCACCTAATTTGTGTAAAAGTGAATTAAGACTAAGATCTGTAGAAACCCTGTAAGAGCATCTGCCAAATGCATAAATGTATAATTTTTTGTGCAATAGTTCATCGTTTGAATCAAGTTTTCAGAATTGCTGAAATAATACGTCAAACTAAATGTTCCAGTACTCTTAACTCTGTATAAAACGGTCTATGTGCAAGTGTGTTTGGACACGTGTAGCTATTGGAAGAATCAGGAATAAATCTAAACGTAAATTCACTTTCCACTAAAGCTTGATTAAATTCAATTAAGTGCGTCAAATTATTAAAATATTCACATTTAAGATTAAAGGGGGGTATTATTTATAAAGTGCCATTGGTGCTATTTCAGCGATTTTACGGCTTTGGACAGGTTGTTGTAAAACTCCACCATACTAGTGGGGAAAAATGAATCGACAACCGAACGAGGAAGCAAACCTCCAAGATCAGTCTGGAAAAAGCTGAACAGCTGCGTTTTGCCTGGTTCCCTACAGAGAGAGAGAGAGAAAAAATAAACATTTTATGCTATTGATGAACCAATGCATGAATAAAAAAACACCCCATCTGAAATGTAATTTTTTGCCACCATCTGCTGTCTGATGTTTGAATTACATCAACCAAAGTCATGAGAAACTCACCCAGGAACAGGAACACAAAAACAGCCACACGGATGGTTGAAGCCTCTAACGTAACCAGGTTGAGGAGGACAGTTTGGATGGCTTACATTGGTAGCTATAAATCGATAACAATACCATTAACAGCCTTATTAAGATGGATATCTGGTCTAATGTTTATTTATAATGATCCTATTCAGTGCCAAATTCAGGTCCAACTGAAGGAGAAAGGCCATGCGTACCATTAGATGAAACTGTGCCATCCTCATAGCGTTTAATGGAAATAACATCAACAAAATCTCGAGGTGATATAATACCCATAGCAGCCGAAGGAGTGACCGTTCGACAGATCGAAACATCCTATGGAATGAAAAAGGAAAGATATAGAAATGTATAAATCTACTGTTGCATTGCTGCTTTATGTACTAAATCATTGCAATGCCATGTGCATCATGAACATCTCAATGCACTGTAAAAAAAAAAATTGTTGTTTCAACTTAAAATAATTTGTTACCCCGCTGACTTAATTTTTTTTTAGTTTAGTCAACTAAAATATTCCAGTTGTCCCTTAAATTAACATTGAGTAACTTAAAATTTCAAGTTGACTAAACTAAAAATTTTAAGTCAGCGGGGTAACATTATTTTAAGTTGAAACAACTTTTTGAAACAATTTTTTTTTTTACAGTGTGGAAATTAGAAATAAGAATTATTAATAGTGAAGCGAAGGGAAACGGCAAAAATAATTACTGTTTTCAAACAGGTATCCCAGATACTTCTCTCGTCTGACATTGATGGGACAAACTCCCTCAAACTCATGCTATTGGTTGAGCGAATGTTGCCTTTTGGGCTGGTTTGTAAACTCAACAAACAGATCAATGTGCCATACACTCAGGATGTTAGCCAACAAATGGCATACTTATAGCTGACTGTGCACATTAAACCGGGATAGAAGAGACCGTTTTAAAATAAGAAGTACCATCACCGATCTGTGACAATTTAAATAAGAATCCTGAAATAAAGGATACACCTAGCTGAAAGAGGAACTGGTCAGTTCATATGATTTAACTCAACAATGATCTCCTTTCACATGGGTGTGTATTTGTGTTTTTCTTACCGAAGACACCTGCTCAAGCAGCTCAAACTTTTTTATATTAGCATCCCATTTTACACGAAGTCCATTGATTTCAGGTTTCAAGCAGTCCCACACTTTCTCTGGACTGCCATTGACAATCCCCTCCCCCTTATACCTGAAAAACCCAAAGAACACACAATCACTGCTCATGCATACGGGACAAAGGTTAATGTCACTGCTGCTGCCATGATGTTTGCACACGATATCGACAGCGTGCAAAATGCTAGAAAAAAAGTAAAATACGCAGATTATAATGTGAATATAAATAAGAAGTAAATGTAAATGCAACTAATAGTTGTATAAAATATCACTGTACTATATATAATGTTTATTAAGCATTATTTATTACAGGATTGTCATCTTTTCAAATGTACATGACTTTCATTCATACAAACATATATATATATATATATATATATACATACACACACACACATACATACATGTATATATGTATTTATGTATATGTATATATATATATATATATATATATATATATGTGTGTGCGTATATATGTATATATATATATCTATATATATATATATCTATCTATCTATCTATGTGTGTGTGTGTGTGTGTGTGTGTGTACATACACATATTTTTGTTAAAAAAAATATAAATACAAATTTGTTCACAAAGTTTCATTAAGTTTTTAGGAACAAGTGCAACTTTATTTTGTTTTGTTTAATCTAAGAAGCGAAGATTTCTGAAAATACGGCAAGCTCAGAATAACAAAATTCTGGGAAACATATTGTTTCACATTCTTACAAAAATGTCATAAATGAAAAGAAAATTAAAGCTTTTATTTACAAAATTAAACCGATTTTTTTTAAATTTAATAAAAGTAAAAAATGAATCAAATTTTCTATAAAAGAAGCAGCATCCATGTATGCCATGAACATAGCAAATATTTCAAAATAATTAATTTTCAGCACATTATACAAAAATCCTCAGGTTTGTCAAGGCCGTGATCAAATCTTTAGGTCTTCTGGACTTAATAGTTGAACAATGTTTCATTTCCTACAAATTCAATTATTCAAAACTGACCCTAAATGAAGACTGAGCTGGTGATTGATTACACCAATGAAATATTTAGAGCAACGCATAGCTAAAGCAGAGAAATGTCCTTGACTCTTTAGGATTTATTTTTCATTCCCTGACAGCATGAGTATGGATATGCATTGATCTCACAGGGTGAATAATGTCCAATTTTATGAGAGCACATAATATTTCTCATATAAAAGCTATGTAACAGGAGTATCACTAACTAAAGCATTTTATTTTTTTTACTGCAAAACTTACAAAAACAGGGAAGCGAGACATGAATATATTCCAACAACGAGCAATCATAAACATAAGAACAGAAAACAAAAATTGTCAAATTATGGTATTAACTGAAGTATTTATACAACACCAGAATTCAGCACATATGACGTCACGGTGACAAATTCAAGATCAGAGAGTAATTTACAAATTTATGCTTACACATATCCCGCGAATTCACAAGAGGGTCTCCAACACACCACCACATCATTCTAGAAATAAAACACAATGTTTGTTTACAGACAAACCACTGCAAAAGATGACAAAATGACACAGTTCTGTTGAATACTTACAGTTTTCTTGCATGTTTTCCATCCGGACTCGTCTTTTCTGTAGCTCAAGAGACGGTCTTCCACTGATCTGGCCGTGTGTATGTAATCCATGGCGAAGGAGAGTCTATAGTTTTATTTTATATCACTTTATCGCGTGTCCTCTAACAGCGCATGCATTCAAAGCGTTATATCGCGAGCGACCGGTTGCGATCTGCTGAATAGCGTCAAATTAAACAATTTACCTTCGATGTTCAAGTACGTCCAATATCCATACACTAACAGTGGCTACAGTTAAATATGCCAGTTTGCGGTATAATAGGTCAGATGTTTTCGGTTCATTCATTAGTTACAGATGATCACAGTGACTGTCATCGTGACTGACCGGCTGCGACAGATAATAATCGACATACAGTTCAATAGAGATCAACTGAACGATGCAATTAAACATGCGCGATCAAAACAATTAAAAAAAGAGACAATTAACCCGTCTAACGCCACAAAATCTTCATAATTAAAAAAGAAATCAGTAAAAGGCCACTTCCTTAGTCAGTAGCTCGTCAGAAGAACGTTGCATTCTGGGAATTTGAGTTTTCTGGGTCGATCCTGTTTTACATTGACTCGTCCCCATTGTCGTATGTATTATTAAATAAACACATAGACGCATTATTTAAATATGAATTAGTTTCATCAAAATATTTTATCAATATCGCATTTAGATGAACATGGGGCAGTTTTAAATTATTAAGCTACTTTTGTTTGAACAGATGTTGCCCTTTTTTCATTTTTATCTATATAGGCTAAATAATTCAGTATTATTAACAATGGTTTTGATTATTTTTGCTATGTTTTGTGATATATTATCTCAAAACGTTTTATCCTTCGATAAAGTTACAGAAATCAGTAGCTGCATCAAAAGTTGACAATCTCATCTAAACTCATTTTTAAAAATGCCATGGATTTTTGTGCCTGAGCTTGACAAGAAAATTTTTGCCCTGTCCTTTATAAAAATACTTCCTTATTGCTTACTTGCAACACAAGCATATTCATAACCCTCCTGGACTCAAATGGAGTGTTTTTTAAAATTCCTATTTCACACCAAAGCATATGGAGACAAGAAATGACAATGCATAAATAAATAAATAAATACATAAATAAATGAATAAATAAATATAGAAATACATAAATAAATGAATAAATAATTAATTAAATGCTGAAATACGTAAATAAATAAATGTAGAAATACATGAATAAATAAATGCTGAAATAAATAAATAATTAAATGCTGAAATAAATAAATAATTAATTAAATGCTGAAATAAATAAATACATAAATGCCACAATAAATAAATAAATGTAGAAATACATAAATACATAAATAAATAAACATAGAAATACATGAATGAATAAATAATTAAATGCTGAAATACATAAATGCATAAATACATAAATACATGAATGAATAAATATATAAATACATGAATAAATAAAAAAATAAAAAAATAATTAAATGCTGAAATACATAAATGCATAAATGTAGAAATACATAAATAAATACATGAATAAATAAATGAAAAAATAAATATAGAAATACATGAATAAATAAATAATCAAATGCTGAAATACATAAATAAATACATGTAGAAACACATAAATAAATGATTAAATAAATAAATGCTGAAATAATTAATTAAATGCTGACATAAATAAATAAATAAATGCAGATATGCATATATGAATGAATAAATAATTGTGTCAAAATTGTCATTTTTAATTGTGCAGCTTTTTTACCACATTCAGAAATGTAATAATTTTGGGACTGGCCATTAACCTGTTTCAACCTGTTAATCTGAATATTGATGTTCAAAGTGTTGAGTTAATCATAAGTGCTTAGCGGGAACTCTTAAGCCCTAAACACACAGCACGATTTTCGGCTGTCCCAGATGAAAGACTGGCATCGTGAAACAATCGTGGCCAATCAGAAAATGCCGCAATTGCTTCACGATGCCAGTCTATCGTCTAGGACAGCCGAAAATCGTGCAGTGTGTTTCGGGCTTTACATAACCTTTTCCCCTGCTGCCCATGATCATTTGGATCAATACCACAGTCCCCAAACACACTGAGAGGGAAAAGTGTTTGATGTGGGTTTTTCAATTGGTTGACTCTTAAATTTTTATTTTATTTTCATACACACCCAATCTTGAATTCACATTTTTAGCCTTGAATCAGACAACACAATCTACAAATATTCAAACATTATAATTTTTTATATCAGATTTAATGGAAATCTAGATACATGCAAAGTATACTTATATAGACTAGTTATTTCTTTGTGCTTTACAAGGCAAAACTGCAACTTTTATATAATAAACCTATATGTATTACACCAAATCACTGGCTCTGTTCCAAACCCTAGTAAGCTGCCATGCTGTCTCATGCTTACATAGGCAGCTGACTTTTAAGGAGGGATCCTAACTACAATGGAAATTCATAAATGACTGATTTGGAACACACCTAGATAGCACCTGGCACTCAGAGTTTGTCATTTGCATGCTGCTACACTATACGCAAACATATTTTTTAATTATTTAATGGAATGCACTATATTTATAATAAACATTTCTCTCAACTCTATCCAACATCTTAGATGGATTTACTGTATGCTGTGTTTCAGATACAGTTAGAGGTGGGAATACTCAAGTTCCCCATTTGCAACGTCAACCGTTTCTAGTAATGCAGTGTTCCAATCAACTCAGAATTAACTCACCTCCACTTAAAATAACCAATAGAATGTCACTATAGTTGCCATCAACTTGAAAACTGTGCTTCTCCTTGAAGTTGGGAGTTAACTGATCTGCTCTAAATGAGTTGGATTATCCTTGTGCACTATTCAAGTGGTTATTTTTAAGCAGAAGTGGGGGGATCTCATAGATATATATATGATGCCACATTCGATCACTCTAGACATGTCAACGTGTCCACCATCTTGGAACGGTCACTGTGTCATCACTTACAGTAAAAAGCAATTAATTTTCCAAGATGCCACAACATTGTGCAGCCTCTGGTTGTAAAAACTGCCAAAAATTCCTGAAGAAATGGGATAAACTTTCATAAGTGAGAATGTGTTGGCTTGTGTTTTTAATATGTATTAACTCAATATTACAGGTTTTTAATGCTGTGTTAGCTAATGGCTTCTTCTGCTTGTATTGTATTAGCTCAGCAAAATCATCTGCTGAAGTCTATTGCAGATATAGATATTCATACACGCATATAACAACGGTTGCAGATTCAACTTGCTCTCGAGTGTTCACGGACCAGCTTTGACCATTCCAATATGGTGGGCGGCTTACCTATAGTGGCCCACAGAATCAGCTACTAATAAGGCATCTATGTATGCATATCTATGCGAGAATCAAAGTTGTTTGGACTATGCATTCTGGTAAAGGATGCATTCGAAGCTGCATTACAATTTGGCCAGAAGGCGGCATTTCAAGGCTAGAACACACTACATGATTTTTGCCCTGAACAAGCTGATGCTAGTTGCCGAAAGTTAGAGTCATTCTGCAGATTTTGGGCAGTCAGAGTTCACAGAAAATTGCGTAGTGTATGATGGTCCACCTATCCAGCTGGAGGATATCAAACGTGTTTGATATTTTGAGCCGATTTTTGAACACCTATTGTTTTCATTTGTCACGTCTCCAAGCATCAACAAGGAACAACTGAAAAGTCATCAGATCATGTATGATGCCTAGTGTAATGCATTCCAGATTTTAGAAGGCGGATAATAATGCATCCTACCTTTTGAAACACACTTGGTGTTGGTGTACATCTAAAATGCTTCCTACGTAGGCAGCTTACCAGTGTTTTCGAACAGAGCCACAATCTCAGTTTTAGCTCTAAACAGGTTAAACGTTGGAGCAGACAAGATCATTAGTACCAGACACATTGAGTTTAACGCGGTTCTTGGATTTCTTTTTGGTCAGCTTGGCGCTGGGCTTCAGGTACTTCTCTTTGTTGTGAATGACTTGGATGTACTGGTCAGTGCTGCTGTTTTGTTGGTCACTACTGGACGCCAGCGATGCCGAATCCGACTCGGTCAGCGACGGCTCCACTTTATGCTTGGTCTTGGGCTTGACGTATGGTTCACCGTACCTGTGAGCCGACTCTGGGCCTCGGATGTTTGTTTGAGGGTCGTTCACCCAATCGTCTTCTTGATCGTCCTCTTCTTCGTCGCCGTATAAACCCTGCTCCATAGACAACTGACTGTTTATTGTATCGCCAATGTAGAATCGCGCGGTCTGACGGATATCCGACAGCGATCTTGGACGGTTCGACTGTTTGGACGACCCCCTCCTTGTGCTGCTCTTCGGATCTTCCTCTTCCTCCTCCTCTTCCTCGCTGAGGTGTGGCTGGTGGCTTCGGTGAGGAGTACGAGGAATGTAGCACTTCACGCTGCGTGGATAAAGCTCTACGATCTCCGTCGGTTCGTCCGCGAGGCGGTAATGTCTCGGTATGCGTGTATTTGAGCGCATGAGCTTCTTGCGCGCTTCGTGTTCGTTGACGATGACGTAGCGTGTCGTATGTGCCCGGCGGCCCGCGTAGCTCTGAGCTGTGATTATGCCGGGCTCGGGGTGCATGGGCCGGAGGGTCTTCCGAAACAGCGGATCGGAGTGGATGTTCTCAGCATACCTTGCACATGGGTTGTAGGCCATGTTGTGGTAGGACTTGGACCGGGAGGAACCGCTGGTGCTGCCCATGCCCAAGCACCCAGAATGCCTGGATATCAGAGAATTCAACATGAGAAATGAATATGTAGCCTATTCACCCTACCTTTTATAAACTCATGAAACAGACATTTACCTTTATGATGCAGCATGTAATTTATGTTAAAGGAATAGTTCAACCAAAACTGCAGTTCTTTTCTTTCATCATTTACCAAGTAGTTCCAAAACCTTTATTGTTCTTTCTTTTGTGAAACAAAAATGAGATGTTAAGCAAAAAAAAGGATGGTGATTTATACTGTTAAGTACTAAAAGCACCATAAAAGCATTCTGCCCACATTCTTCTTAAGAGCTCAATTTGTGTTTCACAGAAAAAAGAAAATAATGTAGGGTTGGAATGACATGAGGGTAAGTAAATGATGACTATGTTTTCAGTTTTAGTGAATAGTTCCTTTAATTAAGTAGTATGAAGTGCATTGCATTTTATGAAATGAAAGGTAAAGCCAAATGAAGTTTTATTCTTAAAGTGCAAGCACTAATGACCCTATCTGTGATCTGATATGATAGAGCAATATAAATAAGGTACAGATATATATTTAAGTTAGTTTTTTTTAAGTGAAGCTCTTTGAACAGCATCTATATTTACATTTATTCTTTTAGCAAACACTTTTATCCAAAGCGACCTACAAAGAAAGAACATCACAAGCAAAGTCAATGCTTCATGAGACACACAGTGCCAAGTATAACATCAAATGCAGAAAAGTATAGAAAGAGAGGATTATTTGACTTGTCCCTCAGTTTAAAAAATAAATGAAAAAAGCACATTTACAGTAATGCACATAAACAATTTAAGTCAAGCAAGCAATGTTCTGAAGGGTTTAAAAGCAGAAATATAAAGTTTGTATTTTGTTAAAGCACTTAACATTAATTATTCAGAAAGTGTTTACTGCAGTTTTGGTCCGTAAAGCAGTCTAAATGATACTTTTTGAGCTGGGACTAATTTTCTAAGTGGATGAACTTCTGGTTATGAATTACAGAAATAATTCCTGCAATGCAGTTTGCTTTATGCATCCTTATGCATATATTAAATATTTGGATAAATTACTTCAGCATCAGCAAGTGCTTCTGTCACAGTAGTCTTACATTCTCAAAACCTATAATGTTTGAATATAGTGGCTGTGCTTTTGAAACAGTGTTTCAAGTGTAGTATTTTACTTTACCCACCTTACTGTAATCCAGTTTTATTTTAGTATTATTTATATACTGTTATAGTTTTTTTTTTTTTTTTTTTGGAATTAGCATTTTTTTTCTTCAGTATTTTAATTTTAGTTTTAATAATTTTATGATTTTGACATTTTTTTATTTAGCTTTATTTTAGTTTGAGAAATTAGTTTTTCCACTTAAACTAACCAAAATAAAGTATGTATTTAAGTTTAAGTTTTTTATTCAATATTTATAATTTATTTCAGCTTTATTTCAATTTACAAAAATATTTTAATAGTTTTAATTTTAGTTACAACACAACTGTAATCGTTATTTTTACCTTTAAAAAATGAGGACAGATATTATTTTCTGCAGTAATCTACATTATGCCACAAATGCTGTTGATAGAGCTTCATTTGTATTGAAATCTGGAACACTGCTTTAATAGATTACCATCATAGGTAAAAACAAAATTGCAGAATTACGTTTATGCATAATCAAACTTCATGAATATACCAAACCTGACGGGTATGTACTCCACTCGTCGCACTTGTCTTTGAGGAACTGAGGGGCTGCTGTACATTCTGAAAGCACTACATGGGCAGAAATGGAGGGCAGTGAAGCTTCATGAATTGCAGATGTATGGAAGCTAAGCAGCAGTGAAATATAAAGCCACAGATCAGCACAGACCTACTGGCCACAGGCTCTGCTTTGTGTTTCTGCCGCACGGGAACAGAGGGGCTCCGTGTCGCTCCGGCGGCTCTAGGGATGTCCGGCCTTGAAGCCGACTGCGTTATGGTCCGGATGCTGTTGCCAAGGCGGACGGGAGATTCGAAGTTGGTAACGCTACCGTTGCGGCGCGGAGGAGAGGCGGAGCGGGCGGACGACTCCATACTAGTGATGTCGCTCTCTTGTTCCGGCTTTTTATCGCTGCCCTCAGGTGGCTGCAGGCGCGCTGTAAATCACACATTTACACACCCAACTGTCCAGCCAACTGGTGACAAGCTGATATTGGCTTATGACGTTATATATTGTGAGTACATAACTTTGGCCATTACTGCTCAGCAGCCTGAAATGGGCCCGAAACATTCTCTTATATTCGTAATGAAGATAGTTTATAGACAAAGTACCTGCAGCTAACTGAAATACTTTCTTCTTGTCATCTGTCCTCTCCTGCAACAGGAGATTTAATTAGCGTTATAAAATAAACTGCTGGAGAAATGAGATTATATGAAATCCAAAGACCTCATCCTGTTTGGCTCGGGGTCCTTATTGTAAATCACGGATCTGTTAAATGAACTGAAATACATCATGATGATATTCAGTTTCGAGTGCTTACGGTCTGCAGCTGCAGTCTCAGCTGGCTGTTGGTGAATTTGAGTGATCTAGCGATGGACTGGAGGTAGTAGATCAGCATGCTGAAAGAGACAGAGACGAACAGCACAAGGTTGAGTAACTGAAGGCATCTGTCCTGCTCGCCTGGTCGATTTATGTTGGCTTAACAAAACAAACATGCTGATATTGTACAAACAGGGGTAAGGACTTTTTATCGCCAATGTCGAACTCTCTAACCATAGGCAAAAACTTGTAAATGTAACTCCTAAAGTTTTCAGTCTACATCCTCCTATTTTTAAATAGTTGTCAGCAAGGACACATTCAACTGATCAAAAATGACAGTAAGGTTTATTTACCTTCTATTTGTCAAAAAAAAAATTATATACTCCACCAACTTAAGACTGGTTTTGTGCTCCAGGGTCACATATATACAGTACTATGCAAAAGTCTTAGGCCACTAATATTTTCACCAGCTAAAAAATGGTTTAAAGTCAGCTATTTCTATCGTTTTCTGTAGTGTGTCAGTAGGAATTATCAGTTTATATTTCCAAACATTCATTTTGCCATTAATTGTAATAATCCAGTGAGATTTTTGTGCTCCACACAGAGATCTGATCATCATCCAGTCTGTCTGGAGTGACATGAAGAAACAGAACAAACTGAGACGAACTAAATCCAGAAGAACTGTGGCAACGTCTCCAAGATGCTTCAAGAGACCCACATGCAAAGCTCCCTGAGAAACTATGCTCAAGTGCACCGAGGGCAAAAGCTGCTTTAAACGCAAAGGATGCTCACACCAAATGTTGATTTCATTTAGTTCATAGAAGTTCATCAAAGCATCCTCAGAAAATCAAAGCATCCTCATTTTACAGTATTTTTAAACAAGTGCCTGAAACCTTTAACAGTACTGCGGCTTTGTAGGTAGGTCTCTTGAAGCACACAGACAGACTGGATGATGGTGAGATCAGATCTCTCTGTGGAGCAAACAAAAATCTCACTGGATTATTACAATTAATGGCAAAATGAATGTTTGGAAATGTAAACTGATATTTCCTACTGACACACTACAGCAAAAGAGAAATAACTGACTTTAAACCATTTTTTAGCTGCTGAAAATACAAGTGGCCTAAGACTTTTGCATAGTACTGTATATTTGTGACCCTGGAGCATAAAACCAGTCTTAAGTCGCTGGGGTATATTTGTAGCAATAGCCAAAAATACATTGTATGGGTCAAAATTATTGATTTTTCTTTTATGCCAAAAACCATTAGGACATTAAGTAAAGATCATGTTCCATGAAAATATTTTGTAAATTTCCTACCATAAATATATCAAAACTTCATTTTTGATTAGTAATATGCATTGCTAAGAACTTCTTTTGGACAACTTTAAAGGTGATTTTCTCAATATTTTGATTTTTTTGCACCCTCAGATACCAGATTTTCAAATAGTTGTATCTCGGCCAAATATTGTCTGATCATAACAAACCATACATCAATGGAAAGCTTATTTATTCAGCTTTCAGATGATGTATAAATCTCAATTTTGAACTGGTTTTGAGGTCCAGGGTCACATATTAGAATGATTTCTGAAGAATTACGTGACAGTGAAGACTGGAGTGATGATGCTGAAAAATCAGCTTTGCATTACAGGAATAAATTACATTTTAAAATATATTGCAGTAGAAAACTGTTATTTTAAATTCTAATAATTCTCTTTTTACTCTATTTTTGATCAAATAAACACAGCCTTGATGAATAAAAGAGACTTTTGAGATCTCCTAAAACACCTTAGTAACCACTTATCCATGCATAACAAACAGAACATTCCAAGAAGAAGCTAATCTTTCAGACAAAAACTTTGTCAAGCCAACATCTGTTTGTTGTTTGTAAGACTGGCTTTTTCTAGTTATTTTCTCAGTGGTAATTAAGGCCAGTGTAGAGAGAAGTACTTACAAGAGTAGCAGCAGAGCGGGCAGCACCACCACAGGACTGGTGACGTAACTCATCACTTTACTGAACCACAGCGGAAAGTCATTGGCAATGGTTTCGGAGATGATGTCGTAAATCTTCTCCTGTCCACTACAGAGCAGCAGAGGAGATGTGAAGAAATGCAGCTGTGCACTTTAATGCAATTTTTAAACAATTCTTATACTGCGCTAATATTTGAATCTGAATGGTGAATCATTTTGCAGTGCAATATTTTTGTATAAGTGATGCTAAACTTTATGAAGCAGGAAAATGATTTTCTCCATATTGGTGCTGGTCACATTTTAAATTAATTTCACCTCAAATAAATTTCACGTGCATTTATTCATTTATTTTGAACGTAGCTGTGTAGTTAGTAAGATAACCTACAGTTTACTAGGCATCATTGCAAAATAAACCTCGTGACACAAGTCTGATCACATGGATTTATTTTGCACATGATCAGTTGACTGTAAGCATTTGTTATTAAATCGCAGGGGCGATGTTATTTTAGTATAACTAGTTTATTATTTTTTTAATTAGTTTTTATTTTTATTTTCCATTTTAATTTTAGTTTAAAATTGAAGTTTGAAGTTTTAGTAATTTCATTGCTTTTTTAAATATGTCTATACAGTATTCATTAATTATTTATTATTAATTATTATTTTCAGTTTCAATTATTTTAGTACATAAAGTTAAACTAAATGAAAATGTAAAACCTTGCCTTGGCAAATAGCTGAAAAAAAGAATATATATACAGTTTTGGGGGGTAACGCATTACAAGTAACGCGAGTTACGTAATCAGATTACTTTTTTCAAGTAACTAGTAAAGTAACACATCACTTTTTAATTATCGGAAAATATCGGAGTTACTTTTTCAAAAAAGTAATGCCAGTTACTTTGTTTTCCCATTTATTGACTGACAAGTCTCCTGTACCTATGTTGGGAGAAATCTGAAGTGCAGAGGTGTTGTGTGAGCATGATGTTACTGTAGTTCTAGACTAAATGTCAACATCTATTCATCTCACTCGCAAAAAAACAGATTTAGTATTCATCAAAATGAATTAAAACAGTAAAATGCAAACTCAAAATATGACACAACCCTGCAATAATTAAATATGTTAAATAACACAAATGTATCTAATCCCATTTTATTATTATTATTTTTTTTTTCTCTCTCAGAAAATCACATTTTTTCTATAATTATTTTCATATTACATATTTTTCCTGTTTTAATTTGGTAAAATGTACCAACAATCACATTTAAAAATATACACTTTTTGATATACCATAAAAACAACAGGTAGCCCATCTGAATTATATAACGTTTAGGCTATGCATCTCATAGTAGCCTACCAACATTTTATTAACAGTAGAAGTGATCAGTAGATCTTACTGTAGTCTTCAAATCTGGGTACTGTCTTACATTTTAAAATCACTTACAGAGGAAGTTTGGTCCAATCAGGCTAACATGACAGTCACGACTCATGCTGCTGTAAGCTTTTCTTTTTCTTTTGTTTTCACTCGTGATCTTTACAACACACATTACATAGGAGGTGCTTCACAAACGGAAGGCTGCATCCTACCGAGGCTGCGTCCTTCCTAGTTGAGTCCTTCAGAGTCTTGTAGGCTAGAGTCCTCCTCAGCATATAAACGCTAGAATGAGACGGTCTAGTAAGTGCGTGTGGCTACGTTGAATATGTTCCCGCCCTCACCGTCACGGCACGAAAATACTAATAAAACTTAGTTTTGGAAAAATACTTTGTATTACAAATCTTTATATTATTTGGCT
>JAFVLL020007744.1:0-20633 GCA_021397915.2 Tor tambroides | reverse complement strand
CTCTAGGCATTTGTGTGAGAACATCAGAGCATTATACTAACAGCCTAAATTCACTTCAAGGCAGTTATTTAGCCGTATATGGCAGTTTCATAAATGCATTTTTTCAATGTTAAACAATCACAAAGGTTTACTGAAAGGCCATGTTTGAATTTTGTTTATGTGTGCATGTCCCTGGGTAGTACATAATAATAAACAGACAATTTCATTTTAGATGAAAAGTTCTCATTAGACATAAATGGCTCTCTATTATCAAAAGAGCCAACTACTGACAAAGAACAGTGCTGTGGGAAAAACATCTTTGAAATTCATTCTGCATTTTCTACAAACCATATGTAGTCTAAATTAGGCAAAATGATTTTTTGATACCTTCTTCAATGCATCTGGAAAGATATCAATTTTCCATCACAGTCTCTCTCTTTTCTCTCTAGAGACCAGGAGTGGAGAATAATTTCAAGAAGAAATATCACAAAGCAAAGAAAGGATGAAAAAATATGAGATACAGTAATACTGTTTCTCAAGCTTGGGAGATAAGGTAAGGGCAGGATTTCTGCTCTCCTTTCTCATCCCGTATTTTCATTCTGCTCACATCATTTTGATGTCTGCATGTTGACTTTACCAAGAGGATCTTCAGATGTTTCAAAGTACTCAAACAGGGCAAGAGAGAAAATACAACAGTAAAAAATTAAAACTACAATAAAACGGCTTGAAAAGTGCAGTTTTGTTTCTTCCTGAAGCAATAAGTTTTGCAGGGAAAAACACTTTCTAAAGGCCATCCTTTCAACAGCCAAGAGTCACAGTCATGAATCATGATTTGCTACTTGTCAGTCAATTGCGGCGGTATAGGGGGAAGGTCATTTTTATTCTAGAGAGCATTTGATTGGACAAAACTCGGTGTTGTGCAAGATGAGTCATCATTATTTCTGTTCCATATTCCCAGAAGAAAAACACTGTTGATTTAAAATGTGTACAACTGAGGTCAAAAGTTTACATCCCACTTTCAGAATCTGTAAAATGTTAATTATTTACCTCCCCCCTCCCTCTGTATTAAGTATTATGTGTAAGATTATCTATTTTGGTCTACTGACAGACATTCTTTAAGTTCACTTTAAGTCACTGTAATACAATTTATTTGTCAGATAAAATTTTACACATGTATAATGGACACTTTTCACATTTCCAGGGTTCTCAGAAGCAAAGTGATCATTGGTTTAACTTCTATAGTGGTGAACAGAAAATACTTCAAATATATCTTTGCATTACCATGTGCTCCAAATGTAAAAAAAAAAGAAATCCACAACAGTGTTTCTTTGAATTTCCAAAACAGAAAAAAAAAATTGAGAGATTGATTATCAGTCACTTTCTCAACCACTGTTTTACAAACTCTCTAGTTCAGTGGTTTTCAAACTTTTTTACGAACGACCCTATTTTTTTCTTTTTAAATTGACGTGACCCATATACACTATATATATATATATATATATATATATATTTATATAAAAGAAAGAAAGAAGGAAGGAAGGAAGGAAAGAAAGACTGAGCTACAGACCAATCTTGAGTCCCACCGGAAGGATGCTCTGTTCCAAAATCAAATCACTGTCGGTGCTTCTGAAATTAGTGAGGGTGCTTTGCCCTCATGCACATCTATTCTGAAATATCATGTTTTGTCCAGTCCATATTTATGATTATCACAATGTCATTGCGATTTCGAGAGAATATGCGGATGTTACTTCCGAAGGTTTGCTGCAAGTACGCCACATTGGTCCTCTTAGCAGCATGAAAAACAAAAATTTTATTCAAATTTTGAATGGAGAATATACAGCAAAGAAAGCTTCCTTAAAAAGCTGTTACTCTTTTCAGTTTGTCGCGATCTCTAATTCCGCTATAATCAATGAATCTGTCAACACGGCACTATTAATCTCTTATTTACATTACCTCTACACTTTGTTCATTATAATAAGAGCTTCCATAACTCTGGATTGAACAAAAGCACTCGCGTTCTGAACGGTGAGTGGATTCTGACTCACTAAAACTCCTCTGATTGGCCATTGCGTTATAGAAATCAACAGATATGTCTTTGATTTGCTACAATGTACGACGCTGCAAAAACAGAGCGCAAACACAAATACACATTTGATTCCGACCTGAGGCGGCTGCTGGTTACTTTCGTTTTGTTGTTTATGTTTATTAAGTTGCTTCTTTCCTGAGTCTTGAACTTGGTTATATACATACGTTTTCCTTAAATCATCCTGGCGACCCATTTTTTCAGTCCCAGGGTTTGAAAACCACTGCTCTAGTTACAAGATAACATAAGCAAAAATAGTGTTACAAACATACCCAAAATAGTGTTATAAACCTACATTACATTTTTTTAATGAAAACATAAAAAATAATTATTTGCTAGATTTACAATGTCAATAATTGTTGGAACACAATAACAATCTGTGAATATTTATAATATTTATTTATAAATAAACATATTTGTAATACTTTTCTTTTTTCAATTTTCAAAATATAAATTGGTCAGTACATCAAACATAAAATATATAGCCTTTATATTTTAGGCAGTCATTGGGCATCAACATATTTGAAAACCCCTGGTCCTAGCATATATGGCTCCACAGTGACACATGAAATGCATTATTCAAAACTACACTTACAGCAAGTTTACTTAAATTTACACACTGGTTAGCACACCAGTTAGTAGATATAAGGTTTTCAAGCAAATATTATTGGACGGGAACAGACAAGAGCAAGCACTCAGGTCAGACTAACACGTACGTTCAGTAAGTCGGGGTAAGTGCTGGATGCTA
The DNA here is from genome assembly GCA_021397915.2 of Tor tambroides. Classification (NCBI taxonomy): domain Eukaryota; kingdom Metazoa; phylum Chordata; class Actinopteri; order Cypriniformes; family Cyprinidae; genus Tor; species Tor tambroides. The sequence goes on along the minus strand of JAFVLL020007744.1, from coordinate 17,823 downwards.
GAGAGCACAGCATGACATTCAATCTGTTCTGTCTCCAGCTCCAGGGGAGCAACTGCCTCAGTAAATAAACGTCTAAACATTGCTGCATGCTTCTGCTGCCGTGCCACGATTTTCCAGCCACATGGGGACAACCAATGACTTCTAATTCTCCCAACCGGCATGAGAAACAGCAATTCATTGCCATCTTGAGCAGGCCAAAAATACTTCTGTCCAGTGAAAATTAATTAAGAGATTACTCCAATTGCTTTCTGTGGGAAGTGAGCTGTGCTGATATTTTCAAAGAGGTGAACCAATCCTGCTGCTTCATGTTAATGGTGTTGCACTTCATCTATTTTTAACCTATGATGCTGCTGAGGTAATAAAGTTAACTGCCCCCAAAAAATCTTAAATAGAAATTTTACACAGGCTAACCATTTTTATAATCTGTGCAGTGAAATTTTAAGTTATATTGGTGAACTCTTCTTGTTCGATGGATGTGAACTCGATGTAAAGCATGATTAAGAAAAAACATCCATATTTATGCTCTAGGGTTCTTATGTGTGATGTAGTGTGGAAACCCATCACATAAAGAAGATCTGGAAGATTGCATGCTAAAAATACCTGCACAAATTTCTTTTCCTGAGTTAATTATCTCTCAAGTGTCCTTCCTTCTGTTTTACAGTCTTTTATAGAAAGGATACATTATACCACTGTGTGGATGGAAATGGCAAAAAAGTGCCTTTAAATATCTCTGACTCTCAAAGATGTGTCGAGAAATGTGTTCTCTAGCATTAAAAACTCTTCACCAAACCCTTCATACCACTCCATATGCTTAAAGAATACAACACAGCTTCAAGAGCATGTCCTGACATTCTTGGTTATTTACTAAACTCACTGGTTCCTGTGGTTAACTGCCAGGTAAACAGATGGTGCACCAGACCAACACAAGTGTCACACGGTTAATCCTTGGCACATGTTTGCCAAGATTAAATGTTCCTCAGAGAATCTTCACACTGCTAACAACAGCCAGCTTTACCTGCAACTAAATGCTTTACACAGCATTTAATTAAAGAGGTGGAGAAGAGGTGGATGTACCTCCGTTCACTGTAAAGATGAAAATTTCTGAGTGTCTATTTACACTAAGTGCAAATAGCTCGACTTGTTGGCAGAGGCTATTTACACTAACTCCACCCACCAAAGCGTGTTTGTGCTAGACAGCATTACAAAAGACAGCTGCCAAACGGCATCTCCAGTGGCGAAGATGGTTAAGTGTGTAACTCATTCTTCATTTTGACCACATCGACTCGAGTTTGAACCTGCCTTTTGCCGAACTCGTTCTTATCCCCTTTTCACATCTCTTTTTCAAAGGCTTTTTTTCTTTTTTCAATAAAATGACGGAAATAATCGAAAAGTTGAAAATAATGGAATGGGTAGGGTTAGTGTAGGTGAAGGTCCCAATAAGGCAGCATAAATTTACTAATTTTAATAAAAATGATCATTTACACTCAAAACCTTATTGCATGCTATTTTATAATGTACTACAATACTGAGGTGCAGATATTTGCCACTATTTGCAATAAATAGTATAAATAGCAGAAATTACAGTAGTGCTAAAAAGGCGTGCACACCGTTATTTTTGCCTCTGACCTTATTGAATATGCATTTGTAGGAGTTTCCCTTTCAGACGCAAAATTTATCGGAGGAGAGTATTAAAATGAATCACGCAACGTGATTTACTAACATTTGTGCTCGTCAAATTACTGGTATTTGCGGCATTACTTAATGCCCAAAAAAAGCATGTCTTAAAGCAAGCACTAATTTGCGCTTCTCTTGGTAGATTGCGCTGGTCATTATGGAAATGATCTGGCTGCGTCTGTGTTCTTTAATGTGTGCAATGTTAGTAAATGACCCACAGAAATTTCACCTCTCATCGGTGCTTTTATGGAATTGCGCTGTAACACTAATTTGCCATGTTTAGTAAATCTGGCCCTTAGCGTAAACAGAATCCTTTGCTATTTGCACTTAATGTAAATATAGCATCTCTCATCATTTAGACTTAGTGCAAATAGTCACTGCCTAGTTATTGGGGTACATTTTACATGAAAATACTCTTTTAGTCTTTCCACTTTTACTTGCCATTACTTTGTAATTAATTGTGAAATTTACTAGTCACCTCTGAGTGAACTAACAAGCAAGTTCAACATCGTTACTAGTGAATAGACTAATTAACAAGATTCACAAGAGTCATTTGGTTGCTAATCGAACATTACAGCATTCACTGTATTTGTTGTTGCGCAGCAAAAAAAAAAAAAAAAAGGAAACACTGGCATGCACAAAATCGCATATGGACGAACAAAATACTTTCAGTGATGGTTAGATTTAAATTACTGTCACACAATTTTATTTTTATGTGCTGCATGTGTGACTCTTTTAATTGCAGTCTGGAGCCCTATTCTTTCCTGTCACTTGTTGACAGCAGAAAAAGGACAGTGCATGTGTTGTATCTGCCTTCTAGAACTTACTCATTCTGTTGCATGCAAGCTGAATTTCAAGTTATTAATTAATACAAAGGTTTGTTGTTGACATATCTTTGGTGCTCTTTATCCACTGCCTGGGGCTGAATAAAACACTTCTGAAACCTGAAGATGCTGCCAGATCAACTGGACTGTCAGACCCAATTTGAGAAGATACCCTTGGCCAAGGAATAGAGTCGACAGAGGAGTGTTATTATCAAAGGTGTATTGACATGAAAAGGTAGTGATGAAAAATTAAACATGATAGGAACCAAAGAATTTAAGATGAAAGTATGCACTACCGGTCCTTGCTGAGAAGTAAAACACGCCTCAATGACTTCAGATGGCTGCTCCTCTGAATTGCAAGTGAATTTTTTTTTTTTTCAGTTTTAAAATGCTTAAAACCCATACCAGATTACTAGGCATTAGTGGCCAACCTAATGTCTGTCAATTGGTTTGAAAGGATGAGATTTCTTTTCTCAGAAGCATGTATCAGAATACAATGTATCATGAGCCTGTCTGACAGTTGTTTTAGTGGTGTTACCTTTGTAGGGCAGATCACAAAAGCCTTGATTAAGTTTATTCAGCAGTGCATATACAAAACAAAGCCGTCACAATGGCATTAGACATGTTGAAAAAAAGGAATTGCTCACCTCACGTCTCAGCAAGCACTTCATTATCTTCCTGACTTCCTTCATTTTGTTTCCGTGGCCTTGCAATGCATTGCCTTTTATCCGCAGAATTTCTCATTGTGCTAACACTCCAACTGAAACACAATTAATAATGCATGAAATACAGAAATTAACAAAAACAATATTTTTACTTCTTCCAACAAAAAACTGTCACATCTTTTACTGAAGTTTTCTCTCAAGTCAGTTTTTTCTGCCCTCATATCTGACAATTGACTGCTGCAGATTCAAATTTAATCACGGCCTCTGAGAGAGAAACCTGCGCCCCTTTCTTAGAGAAATTATAGTTGATATTCTTCCGCCCCTGCATTTGACCCCGTCTCCACATACTCTATAGGAAAACATCATTTTATAAAAGGCAAGAGATATCTGGCATGTAATTGGTGTGTAATTGCAATCGCTTCAAATAAAAGGCATGGTAATTCAAAAATGCAATTCAAAAGAAAGGAATAAAGCAATATAAGAGAAAGAATAATGTGGAAGGCACATAAAAGGCCTCTGTTAGAAAAAGACACATTTATATGATTTGATATACAGTATGTGTTATTAAATTGATCAAATGATTAATAGATTTCTTTTGAACTTTCTATATACAGTATCTATAATCCTGAAAAAATGCATCGCTATTTCCACAAAAATAATTAGTAGCACAACTGTTTTCAACATTGATAATAAGATATGTTTGTTGAGCACTAAATCACTATATTAAAATGATTGCTGAAGGATCATGTGGCACTGAAAACTGCAAAAAATCCAATGTTCCATCACAGGAACAAATTACCTTTCAAATTATATTGAAACAGAAAGCAATTTTAAATTACAATATAAATATACACAGCAAAATTGCAACTGAACTTTACAGTCAGTGATCATTCATTTTCATCATATGGATAAGAGCAGCTGTGACATTTCGTTCCACAGGAAAAAGTCATACGAGTGACATTAGAGAGACATGAGTGAGGCTAGATAATGACAGAATGTCAGGAGTTCAAGAAAGCTTTCTCTTGATTTCTCTCTTCCTTTGCCAAGAGAAATCTTTCACTGTATTCCACATCTGTCCACATGACACTTCATACACTATTCACTTTCATTTTTCAGAGAAAAGTATTTTCAGATTACTCCAGCATCCCAGAATGCAATGAGAAATAGAAAGCTCTCTGTTTGATTTGTATCACATATAATCAGTTCATTTTTTGTGGTATTGCTTGTGATATGAACACCATAGAGAGGAAATAACCACTTCTAGCCTTCACATTTGTCTGTTCCAGACAAAGATGTCAAAGCGTGATTTCATTATTCCTGAGTTTCTTAAAACTTTTATCACACTCCGGATATGAACCTTGTGAAGGAGAGTCTTCACTGTTGATATGAACTGACTTCTATTGCATTAGGCCGGATGTTCTGAGGAACTAAACCTAATGATGAATAAATAACACTGTAATGAATAAATTTCTTCGTCTTCATTTTACTTGATTGTGTCCAACACTAACGCTAATTATTAGTGGTACAATGCTGACATGTTAATGTCTGTGAAACAGCCCTTGAGAGCAGAATCAAGTTTGATAAATTAAAGTGCATGGCAGACCGTGACCTTTCCTATGTGGCTTTATTTTGTTTTCTATTTTTTCTTGTGACTGCAATTAACCACCAAACATTTACAAGGGCAACCCTCCAACTCAGACACAACCTTTCAACAATCTGTTCCATTTCAATATTAATTGAGTTTAAAAGGTCATGTTGACTTGACATATTGTAAATCTTTATATGTCTAGTGGATCCACTTATAAAGAACTGTGCAAGGATGACGCAAATCAAATAATCACAATAATCAGAAATCGAACCTTCTGCTGTGAACGTTCAACAATATTCAACAGGGCCAAGCTCTGAAAATAAGTTTCTAAAATTTTGTTCTTGCTCATTTTTCTACAGGAAACGTTTGACAATGCCTGTTAAAGTTCTCAGTGTAAAGCTTTTGAGGGTGCATTGGTGGAAATAGCATATAGTAATTGCGTTTCCATTCGCCTGCATTCGTTGCCCAGTAATTGGACTGAACTATGGAAAAGGTAGCTGAGTGGCAATTCATAAGAGAAAACAGCAGGCCAAATGGGTGTATTCTTAACAGGCGCTCACGCAGGTAGCCGTCTGTGTTTAAATGAGAGGGCCAGTCTAGGTCAGTGCACAAGGGAGCAAAGAAAACCAGTACAACAGGAGTTCAGGTACTGCAGCTGGTCCTGATAACAAAGCTTATGGTAAAACGAAGAGCCATTACAGTTCCACCGAGACTGTGCAAGCCGAGTAGTCTGTCAGGTCTTATAGTCTTAACGTGGCGTTTTAGACTACTTCCACATTCCCCAAACATTCTAGCCCAAAGATTGAAGGCTACTGCCTGTGGGATCCCTCTATGAGTGACCTCTTGTTCCCATCCCACCTGTAATTCGTACACACACACACACACACTGATATAAAGATGTTCATATGAACTTCAGAACGTGCCTTGAGGTCAGGGAGGAAGTAATTAGTGGTGGAAAGGAAAGAGAATGCATTAAACCAAACCACCAGAGAGAAAACCAGGAAAGGGTAGTTCACGGTGTGAGCTAAATCAATAGTCGTATATAGTCGAATACTGAGACACCGCAGTGCCCCTCAGGCTAGAATCACAACCACATTTTTGATGCTACCATATGGCACAGTGAATGAATGATTAATGCCGTCTTGGCCATAATATATTCCAAAAGAAGATGTTAGACGCTTCTGCTATGTGGAAACAAGTTGGATTATGATTTAATAATGCCAAAAAACTGACCCTTATACTCAAATTACTGATTTAAACCACCAATATCCAATACAGGTCACTGCTTACAGGGTGCTGGGGTCAACATCTACAGCAAGTTTCAAAGCACTTGAGGGGGATAGGAGCTTTACATCTGAATTCATTTTTCGCAGATGTGAAGAAAAGGAAAAAATGGATTGGGGAAATTGGAAAAGACTGCAGTCAAGCATGCTGTGGCTCTAAATAAATCCAGCCAAGAAAAAGGGCATTTGACAAAACTGTCATGGCAGTGATTTAAAGGCTTACTGAAACACTAAAAAACATTAAAGGGATAGTTCATCTAAAAATGAAAATCATTTACTCACCTTCATGTCATTTCAAACCTGTTTGGCTTTCTTCTGTGTAACCCATTTTGTCTGATTAATTAAAAGTCAGCAGAACCACTGAAACCGCATTCTTCAAAATACCTTTGTGTTTGACAATAAAAAAAAAATGATTATGCAAAAAATTAAATATCTATCATCTATCTATACACATATTATATAGTTAACATTAAATATTACATATATATATATATATATATATATCACATATACACATTTTAAAAATTTCTTAATATAGCAGAATTGCATGTTAATTATTGTTATCATGACAAAAATATTTTTTAAGGTATTTTGCCGACACACAAAACAGTTGAGAAAAAGTTAATCAGTGTGACTTTTATCCTAACCTCGCTGTAGAGGTTAGCTTGATTTTTTTCCACCCCCAAATAAACCTGCCCTAGAGTGGTGAAGTGTGAAGTTAATGGCAGTGAAGTATGCTAGTGCCTCTCCTGAATAATTGAGCTATAATGAGAAGCATTTTTCTCTCAGAAACAGTAGGAGGTGGAGAGAAGAGTGCAGCAAAATGGACTTCAGCCATTACTCACTGAGAGGAGTTCAAAAGGGGACAGCGGTTAAAGAACTGTAGGCATACGGCACACCAATCACCACATGGGGTAGTGTCACAACATTTATGAAAAAATGGTGCCGCTAATTCTGACATGGGTGACGGTTTCATTCGGTGTATTGGTTTTGCGCTTGTTTCATAGTTCAATATGGCTGCCTGGTGAGAAACTGACATGTAAGTGAAGCCAGTTGGCAAAGTTTTCCGTCAAAAGAGGCACCAGCAGAGCACTATGGCTTATTAATGTGTTCATGTCCAGATGCATCGGGCATAAAAATGAACCACTTTGTTTCTAGAGAGAGAAAGCGAAAAATACAGCCGCCCATCCCAGTCTGTGGGCTATATTGTTTAATGGCTTTGTGAGTACATTTGTATGGAAAATTATGCAATGCCACTCACCGTGCATAACCAGTGTGAGTCTGAAGATCCTGAAGGGAGTTAGGGAAGTCTATTTATAAAATGTAAAGCAATCTTTGATTATTTTCCTGGGCTGAGGTGGAGTGATGAAGTGAAAGGTAATTGAATGCAATGGAAGTCACCTTGGATAAGTGTCTGTGTGACCGTTAATGAGACCAGACTCTTCAGAATGAGAGCGGAGGATATCAACTGATAAACATGCATTCATGCACTGATGAAAACTCATATCTTAGGATATGACAACAAACTTAGTACTCATTAACGTCAATTGGACTCCAGTCTATCTAGGATACAAAAGATAATATTTAGAAACAAACTTATTATCACTGTGATTCCAAAGAAATTGTTGGTGATAATATACACATTATTTCTAATGTGTTCTGATAATGGACACATTATTACAAGAAAATGGACTTGGCTCCCAGTGTGTGCATTAATAAGTAGTGCAAAATGCATATAACCATAAAACTTTAGCTCGTACAATATCCTCAAAAAGTCTTTCATTTTCTTTTTTGTTGAGTTCATTATTATATAAAACTTATTGGGTTTATCTTCGGTCTGTACATTTGACCAGTTATTACGTAAATCTTTGCAATCTTTGCCCTCTAAAAGGAATCACGCTAGGGCTGTGCGATTAATCGAAATCGTCATAAAATCACGATTTGAGCGTGCGCGATTTCTAAATTGCTTTATAGCACGATTCTTCCCACACCCCCAACCTCCCGCAGTTTGCGGTATCCGATTCAGTCAGAATACAGCATGCCTAAATGGAGCGCGAGAACAGAACAGACCGGGCATACAGACGTAACACCAGGTTCACACATAGGCTACTCCGTCTGTGGTGCGTATCCCATGTTAATGGATCAAAGGGTTCACACTGCACACGGTTGCGGTCTGGCAGTGCGCTCCAGGAGCGGTGCGTCTACAGCAGTCACGCAGCGATCATTTCCGCAAGGAGTCTATTTTTGCTGTGCTGCACGCGCTGAATTAAAGTGACAGCGCATTGGTAAAAATTAACATGGATTGACACGGAAATGTAGTAATTACATCATAAGTTCATATAATTAAAGTCTACTGTTTCACAGTCAACACATGGCTTTTTGGCTAGATTTAAAACAAAGAAAAGTGCACTTTTAGATAAACAACCCAGCAGGCACACAACATCATAAGGCGTTGATATTTGCTTAAATTTTGGTTGCGATATTGGGTGACCAAAATTCGATGTAAATTCAATGTCTAATGTCAGTCTAATGTCAACCTTAAATTGATGTCCAATACCGACGTCAGCTGACGTTGAGATTTTGTTTTTAGGTTGTATAACCAAAATCCAACGTTAAGTCAAGTCATTTTGACGTCAAATATTGAAGTCAACCCGATTTTAATTTTCAACCAAAATGTAACGTCTGTCCGACGTCACGTCCAATGTCAACCTGACGTTACATAGACGTCTGGTGCCTGCTGGGAAGGCAATATGGCACTCGTGGAGATAGGAAAACAAAGTTATATTTATTGAGTTTAAATGTGAATATATCTATGAAAGATTGTATTACTGTACTTTGATAAAAGAGAATCACAATGCTGAAAAAGCATTTTCAGTAACAATGTTTGAATTTGAAATCAAAATAATGGATAAATGTTGTGTTTGTGGTAAACAGGAGCAGATCAAGAGCGGACTGCAAACGCATCCTGTGCGAAAAGCAAAATGAGTCCATGCTGCTTCTTCACAGCATACACATACTGTATACGCACTGCAGACGGAGTATGAACCTGGCGCAACAAATCTATTTCAACAACTGAGGCAGTGCCACAAAGAGCTGTATGACCAATGCATGGCAAACATTTTTTTTGTTTGTTTGTTTGTTTTTTTTGCCATATGTTCTAGAGACATTTTGTTACACATTTACTTAGTTATTATTTTGCCTTATGTCTGTTCTAGAGACATGTTACAGCTTTTTGATGAAGCTCTGATTGGTTTTCTTTTGGAACTACATTTCAAATTCACACTGAATGCATTTATGACTGTAAAACATGCCTCTGTGTGTGTCAAAATAGTGATTTAAATCGAAATCGCAAAACTGATCAAAGAAATCGCGATAGGGTTTTTTTGTCCATATCGCACAGCCCTAAGTCGCACAGGTAAAATATCTATTATAAAGTACCAAAATATTAATGTACATCACTTTTTTTTGCTCACTTTGAATAATTGTTTTAATAAAAAGATGCATTGTCCAGATGGCGTAGTTACAGCATTCACCAGCTTTCCTTCCAATTCTATTTCCATAATACGTGCAAGAATTTATAAAAAGGGCTATATTAGAATTTAATATAAAATGTAGTAAGTGAAAACTTTGCTGGAAAGAGAGGCGGAAAGAGAGGCGGAAAGAGAGAGCACATGGTCTACAACATGTGACAACCTGCATATTCCCCAGTACTCATTCTAATAAATGTTACAGCCATATAAATGTCAAATTAGGGGGACAGTCACCCCATTCTGCCAAGCAGAGACCAACATTTAAAAAGTGTATTATCATTATTATTATTATTATCAATATTATGTTTATTTATTATTATATTTAATACATAATTAGCAGCTAACAACAGCAGTGCGTTATTGCTGAACCATATGGTGGTATACCATATACCATAACCTTTCTTCAAAGAAAATGTGGAACTGCTGTGCTGTAAACACAGATCCAGCTCAAGTCTTCATAATTATACATTAAGATGCATCTGCTAAGCTGTAATTGTGCACTTTGCCCCATGCAGACCAATGTAAGCCTGCTTGGATTTAAATTAAATGATGCGGCTGATTCCTCAGTCTTTATAGAGCCACATATGTCATGATCTTATGGCCCCTCTAGCCCACCCTCCAATTTATCCCATTTTAATTGGCAGTAAGAGAAGATGAAACATGCTTTTATGTTCCCCTGACCAATTGTCCCCTTCATTTCCTGAGCTGAAATGTGGGAATGTTTCTGAGACTCCCAGAGCCTGCAGAAGAAAATATTTGTTGCAGATAAAAACAAATAGAGACTTTCAGTTGTTAAAAGAAGAATAGAGCATTTTAAAGATAGAAAAAGAGTCCTCCTGTCTAAAATATTTGAATCTGATTGACATGAGCAACTATTTCTCTTCTTCATGAGGAGACGGACAGGGGTCCACAGCGCATATTAAATAACCGGAAAAACATATTTCTGGTTAATCATGTCTGACTTTCTGACTCTTGAAGTCTGATATGCTTGTTGGAAATAATATGCCACCTTGAAGTGAGGAGACATTAGCTGATTACAGAATTCTCTTTGCAGATGTTTTTTTGATTGTTTGTGTGAGAGCGAGAGATAGAGACGGTGGTAGGATGAAGTGTCTTGAGCAGCGCAATTAGTATGTCCTTTGCCGCCTCTCATTATCCTGATAAATCAATCCAAGAGGCACCTAATTCTGTATTCAGCCGGGGATGCTGGCCATAAATATTCACGTATTCACTATTGTACCACAAAGAAGAGACTGCAGCAGATTGCATCTTTTGTTTACACTTCAGAATATTGTGAATAGAATTAACAAATACAAGCTCTGATCATTTGAAAAAGCTTGTTCCTTCACATAAAAAAAATATATATTTTAAAGAATGTTAATTAAAAACATATTACTATTACTGTTCGAAATAATTTTCTATGGAAGCCCATTTTTACCATTCACAAGTAATTACAAGAAACAGCCACAATTAGGTTTTTTGAGGCCATAGTTTTGCATTTTTATATATTTTAAGACCAAAAAAATATAGCAGCCATAACTCCAGTCTATGGTAAAAAAAAACAACCTTGTGTTATATAATAAGTAGTGCTGGGCAATTATTAAAATTTTTAAATCGCGATTAATCACGATTTTCTGTAATTAATTACGATTAATCGCATTATGCACAAAATTCAATAATGAATTCAAAAGTAGTGTATTGTGCACTTTTTTCACTTAAAAGTGCAACAAAAGAACAAAAGTGCAATAAGTTTGCAAACACTTTAAACAAATAAAAAGCTTTTTTATAGCAGTATTCCTTTTACATGGTAGCAGTTAAAATATTTCTTGTAAATCTCAACTTATAACATTAACAATCAAATTAAATATAAAACCAAAGCTATTTGTCACTGCCAGGGTATTAATGTTTTTATAGAAAATATTTTATAGTTTGTTATAGAAAAACAAGTTATGCTCAGAGTCCAGAGCCTCAATCATAACATTATAACAGGCACCTTCCGAGTAGAGACCTGCACTATCGTGGGACCCAGCAGCGTGCGGCGCGGGATAACACTTGATGGGCAAGTGCGGGCGGGTAGAGACTCGTGTGTGCGGGATACGGGAGAATAAGGGTGTACTCACACTAGGCAATCTTAACCATTCCTGAACGCGTTTGACCCCCAAAGCCCGGTTCGTTTGACTAGTGTGATCGCTCCGTGCCGCGCTCGGGCGCAGTTCATTTAGCCGTCCCTGGCTCGGTTGGAAGAGGTGGGCCAGAGCGTGGTTCAGTTCGGCTTGGGCGCGGTACGCATGTAGTGTCGGAGAGCTGAACTTCTGATATGTGCAGCATGATTGCGTGAACATTTCTGAGCGGCAAAAGTGATAGATCTGTAAAGCAATATATTGTGAGAGGGCCGTGTGTTACCACGTCCCAAACGACTAAAATAATAAACCAAAAAGTTAACAAAACAATGCACTCCACTGTGTTGAGCGAGAGCGCTCAATCTCCGCTGTCTTCACGTGCTATAGGAAACTTCCTATTTCCCACTTATGAAGTCGTGAGCGCTGCTGCAGTCTTAGGCCCACCCCAAATGCTCTCATTGGTTGAGACGCGTGATGACACCCATTCCAAGCAAGTACTGATCAACATCCCACCCCTCCTGTGACCCATGGTTTGTCTGTATGTGTATTCAGAGCCAGTGAGCAATGGACTTTCATAATAATGAAAACGCGCGATAAAATAATTGTCGGCGTTAATAGATTAATGTGTTAATGCGATAATGCGTTAACTTGCCCAGCCCTAATAATAAGTAATAAATAAATCATTAGAAAATGTTCTAATGTGCTGATTTGGTACTCTAGAAATCTTTTTTTTTTTGTTCCAATTATCCCTGTTCTCCCCTATTCACCCATATTTTGGCCTATTTGCCCCATTTACGTTTGAGAAAAGTCTCGAGAGCGTCTGAATCAGACACAAAAACAGTTTCTACCCACAGGCTATTTGGCCCTTTTACCCGACTCTCAATCCATAATCCCTGCTGATCATCTTAGACATGCTGTTTTTTAGTACAATCTTCCTTGTGTGCCTTGCTGTGCAGCATATCCTATTTATGTACATGTTGTTTTGTTTTTAGCCTATATTTTGTTAGACATTACACTACATTGGAAAAGAAATACTGATCTGCTTACAGAAGCATAAGCCAAAATTCAAAGACTTGCCAAAATATGCAGAGACAGACAACAGGGTAAAACATTGGGTATATACACTGCCAGAGTTTTTACAAGATGGAGGATTTGATGGAATGTTTGGGTTTCAACAGAGACACAGAACCTAAAGAGTTTCTTTTCAACAGGTAAGCTAATTCAAGTTTTTGCCACAACTCAATTAACTCTTTACTGTCTAGACCCAGATAAAACATTAAGATATTGCAACATGCGAAAGGGCATGATGAGGGGTGTTTGCAAAGGTTGTTTGAAATATGCTTTATTTTTCTAGTGCAGTAGCACAAAAATGGCATACTTCACCTTTAACCCTGAAAGTGACGTGTGGCCAAGTATGGTGACCCATACTCGGAATTTGTGCTCTGCATTTAACCCATCCAAGTGCATATACACAGCAGTGAACACACACCCAGAGCAGTGGGCAGCCAATGCTGTGGTGCCCAGGGAGCAGTTGAGGGTTCAGTGCCTTGCTGGTACCAAACCCTCAGTTGTGGTATTGAAGGTGGAGAGAGCTCTGGTTATTCACTCCCCCCACCAACAATTCCTGCCAGACCTGAGACTAGAACCCGCCACCTTCGGGTTACAAGTCTGACTCTCTATCCATTAGGCCACGACTACAAATGCTCTCAACCCAACCAAATAACCAAATTCTTTGTTTGGTTGTGTTGTGAGCATTTGCAGTGCGTTTCTTTCTTTGTTTGTGTTGTGAGCATTTGCAGCACCTGCTGTCAAATTGATGAAGATGTTTTCTTGATTTGCTGGTGCTTTTTCTATTTGCATGTGTTTTCTGGAGTTGCAGCACGTTGAGCTCTCTCGGCCACCGTACTCAGAGCAAAATGGCCGAAACACAACATGAGGGTTAAAAAAAGATCTATTTTCCAAATTATATATTTTACAGCATGAAATCTTCCCAGATGATGAACACTAATTAAAAAATTCTGATATTTCCCTATAAACAATCACAGGGCCCTCCCAAATTCACATTAAACCTTAGATAACTCAGCTCAGCCAAAACTTTTGCAGATTTTTCTCCATTAATCCTGCAGAGCTGTGATGATTAATTGATGCAGTGCTGTTTAATAAATCCCCACATCTCCCACGATGTTGCAAAAAGCACAGAGCCATAAAACACACAGTCATACTGCTGCATCATTTTCAATCAATCCACCAATTCCCCATTCACACATCCCTGTTTCTTGATTTCTTCCATGTGCACCCCCCCCACCACCAACACCTCCCATTAGCCAATTGAGTTTTTTCCTTAATTAAGAATTTCCTATTAATATGACCTCGTAAATCAGTTCAACCTGATACATGGCCTGCCATGTGAGCATAACTCCACGCATGCCTGGAGAAATCTGAAGAATTACAGCACAACCTGAAGCAGTTGACAACCAGCTGATAAGTCAAGTATACATGGGGGATGTGCTGCATGCATTAAGGCATATCTCATTTTAAAGCTGGTCTAATCGGAGAAAACCCAAACTTTCAAACTTTTTCTTTGAGAAAAATAAACATTGTCTTCTGTGCTCAAAAATGGCTGCTGTACAGTACTATGATTTTCCTTGCCTGTAATAGATAAAGTACCATATGGCAAAAAAAAAAAAAAAAACATTTATCTGCAAATGGAGAACAATTACAGATTAACTACTCACCATTTGTCCTTTGTAAATCACAATGTCAGCATATTTGCAGAAACGAATATAAAATAAAATGCAAAAATTTTACACAATGAACAGAGCTTAGGGTATCGAGAAATTTCACAGTGCCAGGCAAATACCATGTAATAGTGGGCCAGATAAAGGCAGAAATTATTTAAGCATGAAATTAATTGTAGAGCTTGATAAAAGACTTTTGTGTGACAGGGATAAATGGCTTTGATATATTTAATAAGGGTACCCGCTCTCATAATACTCCATAACACAGTAAGAGCTCTGCTACGGCTTATTGCTTTCCCGATCTAGAGATGGGCTCAGATCTACTCCAGTATCACACCATCTTATCCTGAAGACAGCAGACATAAAGAAAAACTCATAACAGAGACACTTTTAATATATATCCCCCATCTATTGCTGTAAGACTTCACAAACATAAAAACTAGACTACTGCTCAGAAACATTTCCGAGCACACATTTTCAGTATTTTTGTCTTGATTTGTAATCAATCAATCAATCAATCAAAACATTTTTTAAAAAGATAAAAATTGCTTTAGACTTTTTAGAGTTTTTTTTTAACAAAGCTGATTTTATTTTATTTTTTATAAATAAATTCCAATTAAAAAAAAATTTTTTTTTAAAACTTGCTTAGATTTTTTTTGAGGCTCTGTAGTAGGGATGTAATGATATTATCAATATCATGATATCAAGATAGCAAAACTATAAACCACTATAAACTATAAACCACGATATTAGCAAAACCACAATATTATCGTGGTCAAATGATGATATAAAACGATAGGTCTTCCAGGCAAAAAGTGTAGTTTTTAAAATATATTTGTTTTGGGCCATTATGCTTTGGCACACTATCTGTCAAATGAACTTTTTTTTTTAAATATCGCAATAAATATTGTATTGTGGACTTCATATTGCGATATTATCGTATCGTGAGATTTGCTACATCCCTATTTTTAGACATTTTTAATTTAAAACAAGTATAAAATTATTTTGTTCCAGTATATCTATAAAATGACACATTCTTTTGGTTACATTTAGCATACAGATTCAAAATGAATTGTATTAGCTATTTTTCATTTTAAATGTTCAAGTATTACATTATTCTTCTGATGGCTAAATTGCATTTTAGTCCAGTGTAGAGTAGGTCATTACTTTTCAAGCGGTTTACATTAGTAATGCCCTTTCTCAGCCAATTCAAACTAAACTGACTTTTGCAGTAATTTCATGCTAGCAATCCAGGGAATGGACCATGGTATTAATATGTTCAGCCTGCTTAACCAGCAGAAATAAGATTATTGTTATTTCATGTTTTACACTTTGTTCTTGGCTATAGAGAACAGGAAAATGGGACCTGAAACGAACAAAAAAAAAAAAAAGGTCACAAATATTTGTTAGTGTCTCCTATTCAGTTAGAAGCAAATTATCAATTTCATTTTTTCCTAATTTACAATAATTCCTTTAATTAATTAAAGTCTTCTTATGATCATTGTGAGAGAATACTGAAGGAAACTGAAAAGAAATGTAAAGGAGCTACTCATTTAGTTTTAATGCATTCAAGACTCCAGGGCTATGCCAGGTTTATTCTCATCCAATCACACTGAGCTTTTGATCCATGACCAGCCACATCAGTGCCATTTTCAACCTCAACCATCCATCCATCTTAGGCTCACCTGCTGTCTGCCTTTCAGATTGCCAAGAGTTTCATCTGCTGCAGTCCTGTCCAAAAAATACAGTGAAACCCAAAGAGGCAGTAGCAATGACTGCAAAACCAGGCCATCAGCCCTGTTCATTTTCAAAGGTCTTCAGGTGAGTGGTCTGGTCCAATGGCTTTAAAATGAATAATTATTCACCACTTTAAAAGGTCACCAACTCTTGCCCCGCTTAACATTTATATAACTCTCTTTATCCTGTCATTCTTACTGCATAAAGTTTTAATAAAGGTGACTCAACTTTCAGGTCATTTAGATTATTTCTTGGTCTTTCATGTCCGTGTGGTGCTGAAGGAGAAGTGACTCTGTGTCATAGTTAACACTGGTGAAGGTGAAAACGACAGCTAATAAATAATTTTTCATGTTGCTTTTTTTCTTCACACTGATCACGTTCTACTATTCATGAACTGAGCAGGGGGAGAAAACTGTATAATTTGGGTAATATTCAAAGTTTTTGAATTAAGTAACTGGAGGAGTTACTGTATGCAAATCTGAATCATACACCACTGGCCAAAATGTAAAATAATAATGTTTTTTTTTATGTTTTTGAAAAATAAAATGCCATTATTCCAGTCTTCACTGTCACATGATCTTTCAGAAATCAATCTAATACATTCTAATTTGCTGCTCTTATTATTATCAGTGTTAAAACAGATAACAGATAAGATAAAAAAAGAAATTAATTTTACTCAAGGATGCATTAAATTGATTAAAAGTGGCATTCAAAATGTTACAAAATATTTCTATTTCAAATAAATGTTTGAAATTTTTATGTCTCTGTATCCACATAACTTTTTCAACATGGATAATAACAACATTATTAATAACTAATAACTGATGATAACTGAGCACCCAACAGGCGTAATTGCTGCTGAAAAATCAGCTTTGCCACCACAGGAATAAA
Organism: Tor tambroides; assembly: GCA_021397915.2. NCBI lineage: Eukaryota > Metazoa > Chordata > Actinopteri > Cypriniformes > Cyprinidae > Tor > Tor tambroides. The sequence continues at coordinate 773 of JAFVLL020007744.1, read as the reverse complement.
TTACATTTCAAACATGTGGAACTGTTCTTTTAAATTCTAAGAACATTACACAATGCTGTTTTTATTGTGTATGTATGTATGTATGCATGTATGTATATATGTTAGTGCTGCTTGATTATGACAAATATCATAATCACGATTATTTTGGTCAATATTGTAATCACGATTATTTAACACGATTATTAGTGGGCCATAACCAAAAAAAAAAATTTAATGCAAGTCTAAAGTATTCAGTTAACAGCTTACTATAGAAATGTAATAATCAAATGTAAAATAAAACAGCATAGTCTTCACTGTAAGAATTAAACCTCCTTTGTTTCTTATTAAAGCTACAAAAGACCTTCTGTGAATAGCAGTGAGTGATTTTGTCTTCGTCTTTTGAAGTTTCATTAGTATTAAGCACACAGTCGCAGCAGGAATATTAGCCCGCTATCATTTTAACCCTCTACCGCATGGTGTGGCCATATGGTGTGGCCAATTTGTGTTCATTTCCTTGCCACTGTCTCTTTAAGAGAACATTTAGCCAATGATGTGCTTTGGTTAAGTCACATGACATGCAGTTTTTTTCTGTAGTGCGATTTCTGATAGACTGCCATCTCTTGTCAGTAGTTGCTGAAAGCAAACTAAAACATCAGTAAAAAAAAAAAAGGACCAGCCAATGCTATCTCATGGTAATTTGTACGTATTTTACGAGGTGGCTAATTCGTACGAATTCGTACGACCTCACTCATACGATTTAGTACGATTTGTCTAAACCCCAGTGACGGGTAGGT
>JAFVLL020007743.1:7500-12907 GCA_021397915.2 Tor tambroides | reverse complement strand
ATAAAACGTAATTTTGTGGCAAAACATGGAACTGATCTGTCATTTTTATCCCATTGCTTACTATATTTATGTGTTTGGCCAGTGTCATTGTGGGTTTTGGTTATTTTGTTGTTGTGAGACCTTTTGAAATAACCGAAATCATTTGGCGAAGTGATACGGAACTGTAATGCGGTCAAGAACTGGCTGGAACTACGTTCGCCGTGCGTTTCCCTGAAAATAATTGCACACCTTAGAACGTTCGTCAGCCAATCAGATTCAAGCATTCAACGGCCCCGTAGTATAATTTTTAATAATATATATTCAAAATTTTCACAAGGAACTATCAAAAAAGCTATATTTCTAAAGATGAATTGATTATGTTGAGTTGAAGCGTATCGTGGCATTAGTAGAATTGTCATCACATTATATGCAGTTGATCTTGAGTGTGAATTAAACAGTATTGTGTGTTAAAGGGCCAGATACATGTTGTGTTCACACTGAAACGCACACAATCAGATCTGCCGGCTACTTTGATAAAGCAGGTATTGACGTGAATCCGTTCTGACGGCTCATTAACATCTTGATAAGGGACTTAATCAGTTCTGCATATGAAAAGGCGGCTCTAATAGGCGGCGTCTGGATTCATCACACCCAACATAAATTACCTGCCAAACTGTCTGTAACTGAAGCCCAAAAATGTGTGAAAATGAGCCGCTCTGTAATGAAACTCCTCCCGATCGCTGCAGATGCTGGAGATACTCAATATGACATCTTTCATATGTTGATCATAGTCTGCACTGATGGATGAGCAGACGAGACGGGCGTTTAATCAAACGTAGTGACCTGGTTTAGTGTGTGCTGTGGGACTGTTATTAAATCCCTGTTTGATGTTCATTTAGATATTGATGTTTACAGATGCTGTTTCAAACGGGCTGTCTAATGCCTTCATAGGCTGCTAACTAGTAAGTCAACATCTAAACTAAAATAGAAGCTTATTTGTAAGTAACCTAGAAAAAGACTCCTCAAGTGTGTGATTTTGAGTGCCCTACATAGGCAGCATCTCCGTGTTTTACTGCACATGAAGCACACAGAGCTGATGGTTGCATGTTAAACTAATCATTTTCCAATGCAAACTACAAAAGTGAATGTTCATAATCATACTTGAATATTTTTCATTTGATGTTATTATATTTTATATGTTAAATTATCATGATAGTTATATATTTTATGTATGTTAATATACATGTAGTGGTGTATTACTACATTATATTTGTATATTTTCCTATATGTTAAAACATTATGATAGCTGATTTATGATATTATGAAATGTTTTATATGTATGTTAATATATCTTGTAGTTGTAGATCTTTATACAACTACATGATATATTAACACACATATACAAATTTTATTTTTTATATATATATATATTCTCAACTATCATGATCATTTAACATACATAAAAATATACAAAAATAATATCATAAAATATACATAAAATCTCTTGATACTTGTTTTTATTATATTAATTTTTCTATGTTAAAGTATCCTGATAGTTGTATTTGTCATAAACGCTGCATATTAACAGAAAAATATACAACTATCATGATATTTTAACAGAAAAATATACAAATAATATTATGAAAATATACAACTATCATTATACACACACATATATTGAAATATCGTAATATTTGACAGGTATAAAACATAAATTATATAATAAATATACTACTATCATGATATATTAAAATATAATAAAATATAAAAATATATTATCATAAAAAGACCATCATGATATTTTAACATGTACATGATATTATTTTTATATATTTATACATATGTTAGATTATCATGATATATTTTTATATGTACAGTTTGTGATTTATATGTATGATATTTGTATATTTTTCTGTTAAAATTACATTTTTTTGTGTTAATTTACAGTGTTCATGAAAAATATACAACTATAATGTATATTTGTATATGTTTCTATATATTCAAGTATCTTATATTTTTCATGAAACACTGTATCATGAACTACATGTAATCACTGCAGTAGCATATTGCAGTATTGATTTTATTTGGATATAATTCTATTGTCATTTCTCTGTGTCCTTTCTCCTCGTCTCGTTCAGTCATGTGACTGAAGGACAGTGAGTGATGTATAATTCACTCTGCTTGACCTTTGACCCCCTCTGGAGACCCGCAGAGTTCCGAAGCTCTTTAATGTCAGCGCGACCGCTGCGTTACCATGGCGACCAGGACAGGCCGTCCTCCTCCTCCTCCTCGATTGCCCTCATCATGGGTGACCTCGCTGACCCCTCGCCCTCCATCAGTTAGAGGCTGAGATTCGTCAGCGCTGCTATTACTCTGATGATGATTAGAGGCTCTGTAGCAGAGAAATGATAGCCTCTCACTCTCTCCTTTGTTTAGCTCAGGATTATTGACTCTAAATTACACCAGCGTGTTATTTCTGTCCCGTCACAGCGCTTTAAACACCCCAAACGCAGGAAGTCAAGTCTGTTTAAGTCGAACGGGTTAATTAAACACGCCTCAGCATCTGGAGGAGAGAGCTGAGATCTGCGTTTAGATAGGACACAGTTTTATCAGCTCTTGCTTTCCATGCAAATCGAACCTGTGAGCTCACTGATCTAGTGTTGGAATCAGAGTTAAGCTGACTTAGAAAAAGTGACCAAGGCCCGGTTTCACAGACGGAGCTTAGACTAAGCCAGGAATAGATCATAGTTCAATTAGGATATTTAAGCAATTTTTATAAACATGCTTAGAAAAACACATTACTGGTGTGCTTCTTGAGACAAAACAAAGGCACTGATATATTTTAAGATCAGTCAGTGCAAGTTTCTTTCAGCTGAAACAGCTCAGATTTACATTTTAGTCTGGGACTAGGCTTAAGCCTTGTCTGGGAAACCAGGGGCAAATGTTACAAGCAAATGTGATTTATGCTGTTCCCAGGCCTAAACTGGGATTTTAGAAGTGGCAAAAACATTTGAGATTCTCTGATTTAAACCACCACAAATATCATGATAGTTCTATATTTTTGTGTTATATTTTTATGTATATTTTAACATATATACAAATATAATATCATAAAAAATCGATATATAACTATACAACTATCATTATATTTTAACATGTATAAATATATAAAGATAATATCCTGATAATTGTATATAACTGCATATAATGATAGTTGTATGTTTTATATGATAAAATGTCTTTATTTTTGATATTATCTTTGTATTATATATGTTTATATAAAATGATAGTTGAGTATTTTTCATGACATTATTAGATTTTAAATGTTAAAATAGCCTAATAGTTGTATTTTTAATTATATTAGATTTGTGTATTTCTATATATTAAAATATTTTGATAGTTGTATATTTTATGATATTTTAACATATATACAAATGTAATATAAAATATACAACTATCATGATATCCTATCATAATATACAAACATAATATTATGATAGTTGTATTTGTGTATTTTACATCAAAATATCATGGTAGTTATATATTTTTCATGTTATTTTAGAATATTTTTCTATATTTTTAAATCGTCATTAATATATCATGACATTATATATATTTTATGATATTATATTTGTATATTTTATGTATCTTAAAATATCATGATAGTTGCATATTTCTGATATTATTGTATTTGTATTTCATATATTTTTTTTATTTTTATCATAATAGTTGTTTATTTTTGTGATATATTTTTCTATATGTTAATATATCATTATATGTTTTTATGACATTATATTGGTATATTTTACATTTTATGTTATAAGAGAGATATGTAAAAGATGGTGGCCTTTAATGGTTCACTATTTATTCACTAAATAGACACAGAACATGTGAACTGGATCAAGCAAAACTGGATTGTACATGGACGAATGGGATTGACAGACCAATACATTTAAATTTTTTACGCTATGGATCTGTTTACATTAATGCATCTGTCAGATGCTTTAATTCAAAATGTTTTTAAACTCTTTCCTCCATCTAATGATGATGTGTGTGTGTGTGTGTGTGTGTTTTGTGCAGGTCTGGCTCGTGCGAAGTCGGTCCCTAGCCACACGTACTCTAATGAGGTGGTGACGCTCTGGTATCGTCCTCCAGACGTGCTGCTGGGATCCACAGACTACTCCACCTGTCTGGACATGTGGTGAGTCTACAGCCGTCTGCATCCATCACACTCAGAACCACATCCTCTCAATCACACTGTGTAGTGCACTTAAAAGATCACAACCATGCAGCTCACCACTGCGCTGCAAAAAAGCATATATATGCAGAGCTGGGTAGTAACTGATTACATGTAATCTGGATTACGTAATCAGATTCCAAAAATTAAGTACTTGTAATCAGAGTAAGTTACATTTTAAAATACTCGTAATCAGACTACAGTTACTTTTTTCATAAATCATTCATAAATCACTGATTCTCCCTAATTTCTCTTTTTCATCTTTTAAAATTTCCTTTCTAAAATAACCTATCGATTATATACATATTATATTTGTATATATAGTCCAGTTTTGTGGACATTCACACAGAGATCAGTCATTAGTCAGGTGGAGACAAGCATTTGACCACTGGATTTATAAAAATCATTTCATGTTTAAGAAAGGTTTCAACACTGCATCAACTACTGTTGAACACATTCATTTTTATTTGAATTATCACTCTACAGGTTTTTTAACCATGCATTATGTCTTTGGAAGACTATTGTCTTTCAAACTCATTAAAATGCACATATTCACGTTATTTGTTATTTCCATGTAATGCAGGCATTCTAAAACTTTTTGTCATCTAAACCTTGTTCACCAAATATATTTACTTTAAGTACCCCTGAGATTTAAAATAAATATTTCAATAATTAAGTTTCACATTTGCATGTTCACGGTTTCTTTGATTTTGATTAATGGTCACATGATATGCAGGTAATTAAACATTTCATCTTTTTTAGTTAGTGATTTATTTTAATTTTTATTTTAAAACAAAGACTACAGAAATACAAAGACGGTTCACTCTTATGAATGGGAGAAACTGCAACATGCAATATGGAGGAATAGTCTCACCTTCTAAATGAAAGAGACAAATTTCCCACAGAAACCTGAGGCTAGACACGTTTAAGCAAGTTATCACTGCGCATGCGCATTGGCCGGTCTAGCCTGAAAAATAAGCTTTTTAAATGCTATTTGAGCATAAGAAACAGCATTCATGGGGCAATTAATTGTAGACTTTTGTTGCTGTTTTGACATATGTAATTTAATTGTGAGTCAGCTAGCAGTTTTTGAGATTTCAGGATTCCCCCATTCATTAAGATGCCCAGAGGCGTTGCAAATATGGCCGCTGAGTGAAGAGACTTTCCTCGAAAGGGAGTTCAAATAAACAA
>JAFVLL020007743.1:0-2500 GCA_021397915.2 Tor tambroides | reverse complement strand
AGGTCAGGCACAAAAATAACTGTGTCCACGCCTTTTCAACGCTAATTCTTCACTGCACGTCTTTAGTAAAACCTGACAGTACTATTTTAACACCAAAAGACGGTTTGCATTGGCGCAAGCTGTTAGTAAAACTGGCCCTTTGTCTGTAATGTTGTGCTGTAAATAAAGATTCAGAGTAAGTGGGCCGTTTCTGGGGTCTGGCGGTCTAAAGAGCTGGGAGGATCTGAGAAATGAGGCGTGATGAGACTCGTGTCGCTCTCAGGACCGCTGGTGATTACAGAGAGAAAACCAGGAGCAGGTGGTCCGGTCCGAAGGGCATGTTTCCACACTGTAAAAAAAAAAATCTCATAAAATTTACGGTAAAAAACTGGCAGCTGTGATTGCCAGAATTTTACCGTAAAAATATGGTAGCAACATTTTAGAATTTAACTTACATTTAAATTTAAATACCGTAATTTCATTAACTGATATAATGTTAATATACCAACCTATGGAAGTACTGAAATCTATTTTGTACCTTTGTAATACACTGATAACCACCAAAAGCAGATGGTGTTGAGAAAGTCACATGATGAACCAAAGCCAATCACAAACAGCTTTTAAATATGAACATATATAGAAGGTGCACAGTGTCATTCACACAGACACTAAACACCATCGTGGTGACACACATGAAACTAAAACAATGCAATAAACATTCATTTAACAACATTACAACCCTAACGTACACAACTGATAAGAAAAAACCTAAGAAGGAACATAGTTATTTCAATGAGAAAAACATCAAATGTGACCCTGGAGCACAAAAGCAGTCTTAAGTTGCTGGGGTATATTTGTAGCAATAGCCAAAAATACATTGTATGGGTCAACATTATAGATTTTTCTTTTATGCCAAAAATCATTAGGATATTAATTAAAGATCATGTTCCATTAAGATATTTTGTACATTTCCTACCGTAAATATATCAAAACTTAATTTTTGATTAGTAATATGCATTGCTAAGAACTTCATTTGAACAACTTTAAAGGTGATTTTCTCAATATTTAGATTTTTTTGCACCCTCAGATTCCAGATTTTCAAATAGTTGTATCTTGGCCAAATATTATCCTAACAAACCATACATCAATGGAAAGATTATTTATTCAGCTTTCAGATGATGCATATATCTCAATTTCAAAAAATTGACCCTTATGACAGGTTTTGTGGTCCAGGGTCACAAATGTGAAATGTAACGCAGGTGATTCTGGGAATGTCAATTTACGGTTATTCACTGTAAATTATACTTCTTTTTCATTTCCAAAAACTGTATACTACTGTAAAATTACATGTAATGTCCAATATAGCTTTTCACCGTATATAGTAGGGGAACTTAGCGTTAACCAATTAATAGGTTTTTACTGTAGCATTTTTACAGTCCTTTACCGTTAAATCATGGTCATTGTTTAGGTTTTTCAGGCAGTAATGCATCAGTCAGGATGAGGATTAGCACGCGCTCGTCTCTCTGCTGCGCGTCGCGTCTGTAAGCTGACATCTTATCAGCCGCCTGCAAATTCACATCACATCCACATTTGAAATGCTCTGTTATTGAGACGGATGGACTGATGCTGGAAGGCTGGTTGCGTTTTCACTGCTGGTGTGTGTTTGTGTGGCTTTTGCCCGTTTGCTGTCAGAAGGACACAGCCGTGTGCACTGGACTAGAAAGTGTCAGGAAACAATTCAGACGCTGAAACACACCAGCATGAGCCGCACGCTCACTGCACCTCATAGCTTTACATTATATCTACCAGGGTTATTATATGTAACTAAAACAAAACAAAAAAACTTTAAATAAAATAAATGTTAATATATGTTAATAAATGTTATATATTTTATATTTTAAGGCAACATTTTAATTTCATTTTCAATACTTGATTACTGACGTAACTCAAACAAAAACTGAAATAAAGATGCATAAAAACTATGTGGACATACGGTAAATAAAAAACAGAAGCTACAACAAGAAAAATGATAATAGACTGATACAAATGACAGTAGTATCTACACATTCACACATGTAGATTTTATTTAAAGCTCAGAGTATTATTTTATTCTACATCAATCTATAATAATAAAATATAATTTTCCAATATTTTTCCTATTATATAATTTTTATCTCAGTGAGCGGGGTGACTGATGGCTGATCATATGATACTTCATAGTTTAATGATATACTGTAGTAGCATCTGAGATGCACACTAAGTTTGCCTCTTTATTTTATTTCACTCAATTTTTACTCAAAAATCACTCAAATATTGGAATACAATCTCTCTGAAAATCAGACTTCCTACTGAGTAGAAACAATGCTGATTATAACATAGATCTGCTTTTTTTTTTGCCTAATATTCCCCAATTTGATTATGCTGAGTTCAAATACACTATATTGCCAAAAGTATTGGGTCGCCCCCTTCTAATGAACAGGTTTGACTACTTTAGTAATTTCTATGAGTACAAATCTTAATG
>JAFVLL020007740.1:0-30279 GCA_021397915.2 Tor tambroides | reverse complement strand
AATAAATTATTATATATATATATATATATATATATATTTTTTTTTTTTTTTTTTTAATGATAAACAGCTTGCAGATTCTGGATGTAAACTTATGCATTCAACAGTACATAAAATGTACATTACATGTATTATTATTATTATTATTATTATTATTATTATTATCATCACAAATAAAAATATTTCAATAAGTAATGTAGCCTATGGTAATTGTCGGGTAAAGCTAAAAGTTACAGAAAGCTTTTGTTTAAATTGCATGCTCTGACTGATAATCAAAGAAAGATTTGTGTCATTTTGACAGTCAACAAAACTGTGCGACATCTGAACTCTCTGTTTGACCTTATGTGATCTGAACCTGACAACATACTGTAAACAACACGCCTTTTTTGGCATCTGACCCACAGTTTTCCTTTCATCAAAGCAATCAGCACATTGTATCATGTCAACTGCTAGACGTGATAGTCGTGAGACATCTGACAGCTTTCACATATTGACCGAACAATCATGCAGAAAGCTCAGACAGAAGATTCAAATAACACATGCTATAAAACCAGACAAGAAACAACTCCCAGAAAACATGCCAATGGAAACATCATCAGCTTGATTTTTTTTGTGAATTATGGCTGATCAATGCAGAAACTTCAGGAAAAGTACCAGGGTTAATACAAGATCAGCTCTATGAGCAGCATCTGTCAATAAAGATTGAACCCAGAACTTTACGTTAAACAATTAGGGGGCTTTAACTTAATTATTTTAACTGTAATTTTCTATCGTAGTAATATTCTTTGTGAACATGTTCTCATTCAAAACAATCAGAAGGAGGGCAGGCAGAAGTAATAAACATTATTTCCCACGGGGAGCCAAACGATGAGAATAACTCTCTCGCTCCGTATGTCTTAGTTATCTAATTATTGACAGTGATCTCCAACAGATAATCAGAGATGACCGGCAGGTTATGGGTTTTATTAGACCTCGGTGAACCCGTGGCCCTGGACCGGCCCTCGCCCTGAGGATGTGCCACGCTGGAAAATAATACCGCTATAATAATATAGACACTTAATGCTGGGGGGAAAAAAGAAAAAGAAAAACACTGGAAAATAAATGTAAAAATGAAATAAAAATAACTGACAATAAAATACATTTAATTAATAATAAATACAAATAAAATATTATTTAAATAAAACATATTTTAATGTTAATTTAAATAAAACATGGAAAAACATGAAAAAGGAAAATAATTTAAAACAATTTAATTACAATTAAATAAATTAATATAATAAAAAAGTACTTTAAAATAAAATAATAAAATAAAATAAAATAAAACAAAATAACAAAACGTATTCTGTTCCAAATCCTGACCAAATTCTAGGAAAAATCATAGGTGGAATGCACTGCAATGAACTTAATGAAAACTTAACTTAATCTAAAACTAACTAAATAAATAAAACCAGAAAATTATAGACAAACGTAGTTTAACCTAACTGACTGTTTTGCCCAATACTGTGTATATACTGTGCATTTTTATATTTATGAGGATATTGCAACATGCAAACAGTAAATCAGAATCATTCACAAATTGTCAGATGCTACAACAATCATAACAACAAAACAAATCACTGCATATGGATATTTAAAAAGCACATTTCAGAATAAAGAGCAAATTGCATTGAAAATACGGTAAAGTTTAGTCAAACACACACACATATACCTCGTACACTGAAAAAATGATTACTCAAAGTTGCAAATAAAACAATGAAGTACATTTTACAAATAAATTTACCTTAAAGGTACATATCAGTACCTAAAATGTACATATTCGTACATATTTTGGAAAGGTACCACCCCAGTGACAGCTTTTGTACTTTTTTTCTGGGAGTGTATTTGGTTTCTTTTTATTTATTTGTGAAATTTACAAGCTATTTCTGAGTGAAAACTGCTTCAAAGTAAATCCTACACCGGTTTATTTTTTTTCTCTGTTCAGTGTATAAATACAGAGAGCAAGAAACACTCACAGCACTGTTTCCATACGTGGCTCTTTTGAACAGAGATTGGAAGTGAGTATAATTGTGGTGGGGGTCATAATCCGTGCGATGAAAAGCCGGGAAAGAAAACACGCGACAGGGGCCAAAAGGAATCTCAGTCCGGCCGCCTCCGTGCACAATATGGGCTCTCATACAGCGGGGCCGGGGCCATAAACCACACTGCGCTCTTAACACCCACAGACCTAATAAAAGATGACTGTCTGTGCCTCCCTCACTCCCCTCTTCTGCCTCGTCCTCTTATTTTCTCCATATATACTGTTCTGGCAAACGCCTGTGATTTTGAACAGACTGTGCTGAGGTTCCCGTTTCTATGCTCTCAAAACAGAACAGAGCGATAATTCAGCTGCCATCGTGCTTTATATTACAGCTCTGGATCCTGAACCAATGTCTCTAACAGGTTTTAAGACCAAGATGAGTAGCAGATCTGATTAAGACTGGATGGAAGTCTTCAGAAACTGTAAAAATCTTTGTATTGAGTGCTTCGGTGTAATGAGAGAGTGACGCTTTATTTCAGTGTATCTAGGGGTGAAATTCACCTGGCACACGCTCACACACACATCTGTTAAGGATTTGTGGATGTGAATGCTGCCCGGCCCTAAGTTTTTCACTTGACTCACTCCAGTTGTCATAACCACTCAAATTCATGCAAGTACCACCAGCAAAAAAGGAAAAGGTAAAATTAGACGGATATTCATAAGAGGACTATAGGAAGAGCTCAAGCAGAATGACATACAAAAAATAGGGCTTATACTTTTTATTTATATTTATTTAGAGTCCTCTTATGAATATCTGTCAACTAATATAACTCATCTATCTATCTATCTATGGATATATATAAGTATATAATGTTTATAATTCATTTCATAAAATGAAAAAAAATTACATTTTTCCTTTAAATTGACATTTTATTAGTATATAAAAAATAAATGCGTGTGTGTGTGTAATACACTATAGTTTCAGATTTTTATTTATTTCTTTTATTATTTTTTTTTTGAAAGAAATTAATATTTCATTAAGCATGGATGTATTAAATGAATCAAAATTGACAGTAAAGACATTTATAATGTTGCAAATATTTATATTTCAAAGAAATGCAGTTTTGAAGTTTCTACTCAACAGAATCTTGAACAAAAATGTATCATGGTTTCTACAAAAAAACTGTTTTCAACATTAATAATAATAACAAATGTTACTGATTTTTTTTTTTTTAAATATTATATTATATGATTTCTGAAGGATCATGTGACATACTTAAAATATGTAATAATGCTGGAAATTCAGCTTTGATCACAGGAATAAATTACATTTTACAACATATTCACATAGAAAATAGTTATTTTAATTTTTAATAATACTTCAAAATATTTTGGTTATTACTGTATTATGATCAAATAAATTAAAACAGCCTTGTTGATTATATGTATACATGATCAGTTTTCTATCTCTCTAATCCTTAGACATAATTGTAAAAATGATACATTTTCTCTTTATTTACATATTCATCATATTCTTATTTCAGCAAAGCAAAAAGCATCCTTTTCCATTAAATGATATTTTAAAACAGCTTTTTATAAAGTTAAAAAAATCACTCATGTAGACACAATGACACATTACAGACTCCTTATACAGCATGTACAGTATGACAGTTTCGTCAAGAAGTGGAAACTCATGCAAGTCCAACACAAGCAAATCCCCAACTGCCTGTGGCTCGAAAACAGGCCAACAAGGGAAACAGCTCGAAGCAGTTCTGCTCTCTCCCATTCACCCCAAAACATTTCCATGTAGGAATGAAAGCTTTAAGTGCAGTGCTGCCGTGAAAGGATGGATCTCTTACCCACGGCTCGCTGAAATGACACGGCTCTATCCGACGCATCTAACGGCACCATTGACCGTAATGGCATTATTGGCATGGAAGAAGTAAATTGTCTCGGTCGAAAGATATCATAAAGGCGAACGGCGCTAACCACAGCAGACGCAGATGATAGCGCTCGCTCACTCAAATCTGATAAGAGTTTCATGCACACTTACCTAATCAAATAATGCGGTAGAGAAATGACTAGCACACACTCCTGCCCACAAAAACACTCTCCAGCACGCATACAGAGACCCCAAAGAGGAAAACTGTCTGAATGTCAATGCATTAGATGCTAAATATCAAACAGATACTGCAGGATCTTTTCTTCTGACTAACATCATCATTGTCTTTCAATCACTTGTGTTTTGGTGATTTGGTGAAGTCTTCAAGTTCACACAGGTTTTTCAGAAACATTTCACAAACACAAACCTCCTAGCAACCACATAGCAAACCTTCAACATCCCAACATTGTGAAAGCTACTTTAGCATGGAAAGCACCACTCTCTCTCTCTCTATATATATATATAGTAGAAACATTTAAAAAGTATTTATTTAGATGTATTTATAGTTACTTGCTAGAACTAAACAATTTTTTTTTTAAAAAAAAGAACTACAAAAATTCTGAATTCTGAAGTAAATAACTGAAATAATTTTTTTCTATTTTTATTTCCATTTTAATTTAGTTTAAAATAACTAATTACTAATTACTAAAATAACTAAAAAATGATAGAATAATTTTATATATATATATATATAGTTATTTTATATATATATATATATATATATATATATATATATACTGAAATATGAAATAAAAAATTAAAACAGAAAATATAAGAATAAGCTAAAATTAAAATTAAAAACTAAAAATAAAATAAAATAAAAAACTAAAAATATAATTTTTTTTTTTCAGCTAGTTGCCAGATTTAACTTGATGTATTATACAGTACACACACACACACACACACACACACACACACACACACATTTTGTTAAGCTACAACTATTTAATTTTTACACATTTTCCTCATACCTATACAGAAACTGTAGATAAAAATAACATATTCCCATATTTTGTTAACCAAAAACAGTTTGTTCTTTCTCTTTCTATCATCTAGTCATGCTGAAGTGCTCTCAGAGCTGTCATTATTCTGTCTGTGTGTCGATCGCACCGCTGCCTCAGGGACCCCGGCCTCACGTTGGGTCCAGATTAGAAAATGCCTGTGTCACGGCTGTAATGAACCCAGGAGACTAACCTCTCTGCCAGCACAAGCCTCCTCCTGCACACGGCCCGAATGTGAGCCGAGAGGATCTGATCCTCAGAGCTATGCGTGCGATTCCTCCGCTGCGTCAGGTGCAGACAGGTTCAATCGTGCTAACGGGAGCGAGAACGGCCCCTTTGTGCTCTCAGCGCTTTGAAGAAGCGAAAAAACGTGTTTGCTTTTAAGCTCCTCAGGTGAGAGTGATATAACACGGAAGCCAGGATTTTGCACATTTCCCAGGATGCATTGCTTTGTGAGCGTCAGAGTTATTGTTTTTGGACCTGTGCTGTAAACTGCCAAGTGTGATGTACAGGCGTCAATCAGGTCACTGTCTCTAGTTTTGTCACACTGCTCCTGGAGACATGACGAGGGACAGAGAGACAGAGACGTGCAGTGGGGTCTGAATGAAATTACGGGCATTTGTCTCCCCGCTAGTGAGCAGAGTTTATGCAAATGAGCCACTGCTGGGTTATTGCAGGAGGAATATCAATGGAGTAATTACTGATACACGACGGGCCGATGTCTTTCCCCCAAATCACTGTCTCTCACACACACACGCACACACACACACACACACAAAGAGGCAGAGAGTTAATAAAGAGAGTGTCTGGGAGGAAGAGCTTCCCTGAGGGTCGCAGACATCTGAACACTGCTAAATGGCTGCTTGGGTTCCTACATGGAGCCCACAGCACAGATAAAATGATTGAAGAGCACAGGGAAGAAAAAAAAAGAAAAGAAAAGAAAAGAAAAGAAAAGAAAAGAAAAGAAAAGAAAAGAAAAGAATAAATGGAGCAACTCCAAGAGGGTCATCGCACCATCAGTGCTTGGGCCTTACAAGAACAAGAAAAGCTAAAGTATAAAATGAAATAGAAATAAAAGGAAAAAAGAAAAAGAATAAAAAATGAAAGAAATGAAAATAAAAGAAATGATTACAGAGAAAAGAAAAAGAGAGAACAATACAATAATCAATAGAATGATAGATTGAATGATCAAATGATAGCTAAAACAATACCTAGAATGATAGATAGAACAACAGACAGAATGATAGAATGACAGATAGAGATAACAATAGATAGAACGATAGAACGATAGATAGAACGATAGAACGATAGATAGAACGATAGAACGATAGGTAGTTAGATAGATAGATAGATAGATAGATAGATAGATAGATAGATAGATAGATAGATAGATAGATAGATCATTGTCATCTTTAGGTTTGTTACAGCACACAGTCCCTGTTTGTGTTGTTGTCTTTTGCCTGTACACTTGTGTGTGTGTGTGTGTGTGTGTGTGTGTGTGTGTGTGTGTGTGTGTGTTCAACCCTCCCTGAAGATGTAACTCAGAGGTCTGACGTCCCCCTGGGTTCTGACTGCAAACCCACCAGCTGATATTACCCCCATCTGCAGTGTCATAGAGTACACACACACACACACACTCACAACATTTCCACAATATTAGCTTTTGGAAATAAAGCATCTTGTCTCCCATGAGCCCT
Organism: Tor tambroides; assembly: GCA_021397915.2. Taxonomy (NCBI): domain Eukaryota; kingdom Metazoa; phylum Chordata; class Actinopteri; order Cypriniformes; family Cyprinidae; genus Tor; species Tor tambroides. The sequence goes on along the minus strand of JAFVLL020007740.1, from coordinate 23,625 downwards.
AGGTGACAAATTTTCCTTGTCAAATCTCAGCGCTCTGGAGTGAAGCGTTCATCTGACACTACAACAACACACCGACCCACACACACACATTCAAACCATCAGACTGACTGTTATCACACTTCTCTTCAGATATCAAACAATACAATAAAATAATATGTGATGAATTTATTTTTGCACAATAATACCTTGGCACACTGATATAAGAATATGTGAATGATTATCAGTTACTTCAGCTACTTAAAAAAATATATGTTTAATGTCTAAAAACACAAGTCTTTTTGCTTGACATTTCTCTTTCTCTGTCCCAGTTTCGAGTCTGGATCTCATTTGGTGCTTAGGTGATCAAAATATTTAATCCAACAAATGTTATTTTTCTCTATGACATGCTCTCCCACTAGGAGATGCCCCATAAATTAGTGCAGTAATGTCAGCCTGGCTGCTGTTTGTGTGTCTTTCACACACTCGCTCTGATGAGACTTTGATCCTTAAAGCCGTTATGAATCTACCACATAAACGGCTGTTTCTCCCGGACACTTTAAGTGCCGCTCTGCCCTGCTCTAGACGTTGAGACGGAAGTCCCATCGGGGGGGAGAGTCTGCGGAGGCTTAGCTGTCTGTCGAGGAACGGCCCGTGACAGAGGATGTTTACGGGCGATTGCATTTCACTCATGCTGAAACTATCAGATGCACCAAGTCCAAAACTCTTAGGATTTGTTCAGTTTTATAATTCGATAGCCTTTATAAATTTCAGAAGACAAAAAATAATGTTATAAAATCATATTAAAAAATTCCTAAAAAATTTTAAGAGTCTGCCAAAAAACACGCAAGTGTTCATGAATAATAAAAAAACATTTAAACATTTATCAATATTTACATGTAATGATAGTATGTTATACCACCTTTAATCTATGCTAATTGGGATCATTTTAATATTTTTTTATAATATTGAAGTAATTTTTCTTACTGCAGTAAAAATACGATATTAAAGTAATAAGAATGAACTATTTTAATCAAACACACACACACACACACACACACAAACACACACAAAAACCTTACCTCAAAAATAAAAAACCCAGAAGACATTGCAGTATTGAAAACTAAATTTTTTGCATTGCATTTAGGGGGAAATGTGCATAACAGTCATTAAAATAATTTCACAATGCAAAAATAAATAAATAAATAGAAATTAACAAAAATAAAAGTTAAAAATAAATAATAATAAAAATAACCCTAATAGTCCTAGAACTTAAAAATGTTATATATTCATATATAAAAAAACCTTATATAAAAATTAAAAGTTTCTGCCAACAAATATAGTACAGTAGTCAACATTTGAAGTGGATCAAAACCTTTCATCAAGGTTGTCCTAAAACAAAAACAATACCCGTTCTTGTCTTAGGACAACTTTGATGAACTTTTCTGATCCACTTCAAATGTTGACTACTGTATAATATTACAGTAACGAGAATCAACATTAAGAAAAATGAAAAACAACCGAAAACACTGCAGTACTGAAAAATGTCTTTTTTTAATTGCATTTGGGGTGAAATGTGCTTAATTGTCATAAAAAAATGTCACAAGCAAAAAAAAATTTAAAAATCATAATAATCATAAAAACACTGAAAAAAAACGTTATATATTCATATAAAGAACTGCATATAAAGAAGTAAAATTCTCTGCCAACAAACATGCAAATGACTCCAATAAACAACTATGCATCAAGACGTTACCATTGTGACAAACAGAAGGCTCTGATTAGCATTTCTGGCAATATTTCATTGCATATAACAATGCAAGACATGAGAAACTCTCTAGAGATGCCCTAAAACCCACATTTTTAAAAACCTTCCTACAGCTGATTTCAGGGGAATATATTCTCACTGCTGTTGTGTTGAACTAAGTGAGAGTGAGCATGACTGAAATTGTGAGTCAGCAGACACACACACTGTGGTTGGTATGTGGCATGGGAAGAAAATATCATGCGGTCACACTCCAACTCTATAACCCGTCTCACTGTGGCACGGCAACCGTTCTCACCCTAGTGCTGCCAGCAAAACACACACACATCTCTGACTCTCACAAAGCCGGTCAAGAACATGTCCAGGACATATTTCACATGCAAAATCGAAAGAAAGAAAGAAAGAAAGAAAGAAAGAAAGAAAGAAAGAATTATATTTAGCTTTAAGAAAAAAATCCTATTTTTATTTTCTCTAATTTAGTGTTTCAGTTCTTTTTTTTTTTTTGCATTGTGACATTATTTTAATCACAATTAAATACATTTCTCCTTGAATTCTCTTTACTGTAATGCAAGAATAATGTATAGAAAAGTAACATACTAAAAAATAATGAATAATAATGAAAAATAGTATATTACTTAAAATAAAAAATAATAAAATATTTAAATTGTAAAGTATTTATATAGTATGCTATACTTCCAATAATTTATGCTGACTTTTAATCATTTTAATTGTAATTTAAGTCATTTTTCTTATTGTAATGCAGTAAAAATCTGGTATTACAGTAATGGTGAAAATCAATGCGAATCAATGAAAATCAACATAAATAAAGAAATAAAACTCTACTACTAAACTAAACTCTAAAACTCAGTTCAAACATAAAACAACTGAAAGCACTGAACTTGAACTGAAAACCTTTTTTTTCATTGCATTTGGGGGGAAATGTGTTTATTTGTCATAAAAATAATGCCACAATTAAAATAAATAAATAAATATCAATGACCTGCTTGACCTGCTTTATTCATACATTTTTCCACTGAAAGTGATGCTGAATCAAACTAAAACAAAACTGTACTGAGAAAAAATCAACTTAAAACTAAAAACTATCAAAATCTAAATCAAAAGCACCACACCAAGTGAGTAATATTAGTAATACTGAGGTGCACAGAGCTTGAGAGTGGAACATTATCGAACATATATGATTTATAATGACAAGAAAACACATAAGAACAACAGCATAAATCTGGGACAGACACCATGAGGGGCGGAGGCTATAAACTACAGCGAGGTCAAAGGAAAATATTTTTGGGAGACACAAGACAAGGAAGCAAACGGATACTGTATCAGCACAAAAACAATAACAAAAGGAAATTGAATTATCCGTCTTGGGGAGCAAAGTTCAACCGCACTGTCAAAGCTGTGGTGGTTATTCAGTCGAAAAAATGGATCGATGATCAACAGGATGATCGCTGATGTGTAGATATAGTTACTGAAGCCTGAAAGTATGCTTAAGAAAACCAGCCTTACATGGCTTGCTGGTCTTAACGGGTTTATAATAGGCTTGTTTAGAGGGACGTTTGAGTGCATATCAGCATGGGTTACAGAAATTTAAGATGTCTGGAGAGAAAAAAATTGGATAACAATATAGGGGCAATTGAACACACGGTCATGAGAAATTTAATGAAATATAGCATTTGAGTTTGGAATGACAAAATCTGAATATGTAAACAACAGAATTAAAAAGATTTTAGTTGAACTATCTCTTTAAGTTTTGGTGGTTTCTTATCAAAAAGCAAAAAGTAATTGAAAAAAAGAATGCAACAAATAAAGAAAAACAGCTTAAGAAATAGATTTTTTTTGTACATAAAGTAATGCATTTGATCTATTTGTGAATAATAGTTTTATTTTTAATAGGCTAAATGACCATCTTAACCACAATCTATAAACAAACTTGTCAAAGCCATACTTTTCACCATCTTTTAAGTAAATGTACTCAAAGTGCTGAAAAAAAAAGAAAAAGAAAAAAGTAATTCACAATATGCGCACATTCATTCTTAACCTTAATACTGAAAATGGTTCTGGTTGAGTTGTTTGCATCCCTGGATATCACTGTCTGCCGTTTACATTTCTGTCATAGCACAGTTGTCAGATAATAAATGTTTAACTATTTACTTATATCTTTGACCATTAAAACTGAAGTGTTGTGCTGAAATTCATGCTTGGCTTCTGTAAACTGTATCAGTAAAGCCCACTTTCCTTGATTTGATTGGCCATCTCAGTCACTTTGACACTGACAAGCGCTGTTAGTCAGATCAGCTCATTTTGTTGACATATTAGAGTTTATAGTTTTTTTAGAAGAGGTTTTGGATATCACTTATCACTCCATAAATCAGAAAATACTTTCAACAGCTAGAAAAAAAAATATTCACAATGTTTTTACAAATAAAATGTGACAAAATTGTTGTGAATTATATATAAACAAACCCGTCACTAAACAACTTCAGAATATAGATAGAAATAAAACTGCTAAGTCCGGTGTATCTGCAATAGAGAAAAAACTGCATGATCAAGATCTATATTATCAAAATAAATATGCAAACTGCATAAATTTAAAGAAAATAAATCTGAAAATTGAATAAAGTCAGGTTTAAAATTCTTGTTTCATTTCACTTCAACATATCAGAGTTAAAGGTTTTTACTGAGGGGATTTTGGATATCTGTTTTATCACACCATAAATCAGAAAATACCATCAACAGTCAGAGAAAAAAAAAATGACAAAGTTTTTAGGAATAAAATGTTACATAAAATCATGCAAATTAAATATAACATAACCCTTTTGTAGAAACCTTCAGAATGTGCTGCTGAAGTGGATGAAAAACTTTTCTGAGAAACTGGCATTTACAGATATGTATTGTAATTTGAATCTATAGACACAAATAGATAAACTGTAATAACACTTCTGTTTTGTATGTGCTCTTTCCACTAGTCTGAAACAACAAAATAGCCAAAAATCTCAAAACTGACCAGTGCGTGAAAAAACATGTTTTTTGCTTGTAGTGTCTTGCCTTAAGAGATCACGCTATGACAAGACTGTCTTCATACCGTAAGCTGCATGTGATGACCCAACTCAAGATGCTTTGATGTGGATGCTGCTGCTTAAGATAGTGGGAAGGAACTGACCCAAACCATGTGCCGCACAGACCCGAGATCAGCCCCGAGCATCACACAGGCGCCACGCACAGTGGCAGGTCTCCGCACATCTCCCCCAAAGCGCCTCCATCCACCTCCGTCAAAGCGCCATGCTGAAGCCCCCGCTGGGAGCAGAAGGCTAGAACGGGGCTCGGGTTACGGGCTGCGGCCTGGGGAGGGAGTCTGCATCACTTTCTTCTCGCAGACCTCCAGCCTGGACCCACTACCGAGTAGAGACAAACCCAAGAAGGGCCCACGGCCGGCGGAGAGACCGGGTGACCTCTGCCAGCAGGGAGAGGTGACGAGCAGCTAAAGCACCACGGCTCAAGAGGGATGGGGCCGCCAGTGGCCTCCAGCAGGTTTCTTTGAGGAGAACAGTGCCACGAAGACTTTATGAGCTGGAAAGCTGCAAGAAACCCTTTAAGTTAAGGGGTTTCTTTATGTGTATTATCACTTTTCCAAATAAGGAGTTTCTTGGAGCTTGGGCCCTAAGTGTGTTGAGCTCCGGGTTTTGCAGAATTCACAATTGAAGAATTGTCTTTTTTAGAATTTAAGAAGTGTGAATTTGAATTTGAATTGTTGTTATTGTTAACTAAGCCTGAAACTACTAAAAAAAACATTTTCATTCATTAAAAAAAAGGTTTAAATAAAATAAAATATAAATATTGAAACACTTAAAGTTAAAAAACTTAAATGAAAATTAGAAATGTTGTCTTGGCAAATGACTGAAGTAAGTTGAAGTTTAATGAGTGTAAATTTAAATCAAATTGGTCCAGTGTTGTTATTTTTAACTAAAACTAGAGCTAATAAAATCATTTTCATTAACTAAAATGAAGTTGAAATTAAATCAAATATAAATATTAGGTGAAAAAACTTTAACTCAATTTGAAGTACTAAAAGTACTAATCTATCTATATCATCAGGCTATTAATGATTTTTTTTTTTTTTTTAAACAAGCATATGTCAAGCCACAAACTTTGGCAAATCTTGACAAACTTTTTTTTAGTTAAATATTACAGTCATGAACTTCTTTAAGTCTTCTTCCTTGCATTCAAATTTGAATTGCAGTTCCACATCCTGTTTTACACATCAATTCAAATTCAGGAAATGAATTCTAAATTCAGCTCTGATTAGTGCAGTTAAGCCAATTTTCTTCTAGCATCTTGGCAAACCAGACAACAGGATGTTTTTGGGATAAACACAAACTACACGCATGGAAACAGAACAAATGTACTGCATTCAATCGATCCTTAAAGTCAAATAAACTCTTTTTTTTCTTCCACCTGTTTAGTGAAGTCACATTATCGTGTGTACGTGTTTAAACCATTCTGTTGCGATGGTTAAAGAGGTTTACTCAGGACTGTACTGGTGTCAAGAAAGTCCACTCACTTTCGATTGCATGTATCAGTTTTGACGCACAACCTTCAAATTTAGCAGAGGGAAGTTACAGGCTATTTCTGGGCCGCTGAGGAGGAAGACATGCCCTACTTTGAGCTGGTCATCGGTACCAGGCAATCCCCTCACACACACACTCACTGCGAGGTGTTGTAAGGTCATGGAGAACAGGGAGAAGAGTTTGCCCAAAGATCCTAAACCAACAAGATTTACCCCCAAAACAGTCACGGAGCATGACGATGAATCACAGAGCAGATAAACCCGCTGATCTCAAACCAGTCTCATATTACTTAGTCTTGGCTGCCTGTATCGCACTGGGTTCACACTGTATACTGTAAACTACCATTCAAAAGTTTCAAATCAGTCTCCTATGCTCAACAAGGCTGCATTTATTTCATCATAAATACAGTAAAAATCGGGAAATATTATTTCAATTTAAAATACCTGATTTCTGCTTGAATATACTGTAAGATGTAATTAATTCCTGTGATCAAAGCTGAATTTTCAGCATCATTACTCCAGTCTTCAGTGTCACACGACCCTTCAGAAATCATTCTAATACGCTGATTTGCTGCTCAAGAAATATTTCTGATCACTATCAATGTTGAAATCAGTTGGGCTGCTTCATATTTTTGTGGAAACCGTGATACATTCTTTTCAGAATTCTGTGATGAAGAGAAATTTCAAAAGAACAGCATTTATTTGAAATAGAAACCTCAGTCACATTTTACTGAATAAAACTGATTATGAATTAGAATAAAGAACTCCCACTGGCATATTTTCACTCTCAGTTGTTTCTCCAAGACATCCATGAGATTAAATGGAGTACTAATGGAGACTTTGAGGTGTGCTGAGTGTCGATGGAGAAGTTTAAAGTTCGGCACACTGTCAGCTGTCATCACCTCCAACATTCACGCCTCCAAACATCCCAAACCCTCCTACACCAGCCAACACTGTTCTGTGTGAAGCTCCTTCAGGGTCAGGAAAGCTGAAGAAGCACTGGTGCAAGGAAAGAATTGCGTGGGTCTTTGCACGGGAGGCATGAAACATGATCTGCAGTGTAAAAACGGCCGGCGATCAGCTGCGGTAGCAAAACAGAGCGAATGCTGCGGTTTACTTATGCCTCTTCCCTCCTCCTCTCCACAAACTGAAGAGTATTTCGAGATCCAGATGCCCGGGATCCTGGATTTACACCCGGATACACGGCCCTGGGCGGCCTGATCCCTTTGATAGACGGAGCACAGCAGATCTTGCTGGTTCTAATGAATCGGAGTGCTTGGTTTTCACAACGTGACGCCCCTGCTTGCCTCCTCATTTGAGGAGAATTATGGAGGATTCGAATAGTGGGCATAAAAAACATTTAAAGGGCTCACACTGATTAGAGACCAAACTCTTTATTAAATAAACTTTTCATGACATCAGAATATTAATATTAAATCTGAGAATCTTTGCATGGGAATGGTTTGAAATTCAGTACCATTGAGATACTATTATAGTTTTTGTTAATAGTTTGAATTCCTTTTTCTTTTTATATCTTCAATTATCAGTTTTAGTTTTAAAAAAGTTTTTTTAAGACATTTTGGACTTATTTTAATACATCAAATTAAACTAAATACAAATGAGAAAACTGTGTTGGCAACTAGCTGAAATAGAAAGAGTTTAAGTTTTTAAAAATATTTTATTTCAGCTAATATTTCCTTTATTTCAAGTATCCAAAAATGTACTTTTTATGGTTTTATTTTTAGTTTTAGTTAATTAATAACCAACTGGTTTCATTCGGGTCCCAGATTTTACAGTGAACTTTAATTTATGACATAACAAAAAGTAACAAAATACCCTTAAACCTTTCAAAAGTTATTATTACTATTCGGCCACATGACTTTTTTCACTCATTCATCATATTTATGACCATCAGTAATGGCAGTGATTGCAAAAATACGTCAACAGATATACCAACAAAAAATGTTGATCATTGGTTTTGATGCATATCAGGACTTGGAATATATTTTATGTATAAAGTTCATGTTTGGGGTCGATAAGTCTCTTCTGCTCACCAAGGCTGCATCTATTTGATCAAAAATACAGTAAAAATGTGGAATATTATTACTATTTTAAATAACTGTTTTCTATTTGAATATATTTTAAAATGTAATTTATATCTGTAATCAAAGTTGAATTTTCAGCATCATTACTCCAATCTTCAGTATCACATTATCCTTCAGAAATCATCCTAATATGCTGATTTGCTGCTCAAAAAACATTTCTGATTATTATCAATGTTGAAAACAGTTGTGCAGCTTCATATTTTTGTGGAAACTGTGATACATTTTTATTTGATAAATAAAAAGTTGAAAAAACAATATTTACTTGAAACAGAAATCCTTTGTAACATTGTAAACATCGTTGCTGTATTTTTTTTTTTTTGATAACTTTTAAGTGTCCCTGCTGTAATGAAAGATATATATATATATATTAGTGCTGTCAAATGATTAATCGCGATTAATCGCATCCCAAATAAAAGTTTTTGTTTACATAATATATGTGTGTATACTGTGTATATTTATTATGTATATATAAATACAAACACATGCATGTATATATTTAAGAAAAACATGTTATATTTATATATTAAATATATTTTTATATAATATAAATTATATGAATATAAATATAAACTTTTAAATACATGTAAATATTTTCAAAATATATACTGTATGCGTGTGTCTTTATATATACAAAATAAATATATACAGAAGACACATATATTGTGTAAACAAAAACTTTTATTTTGGATGCGATTAATCGCGATTAATCGTTTGACAGCCCTAATATATATATATATATATATATAAATGATTTAAGTAATTTGTATAAATGATTTAGCTGAATCTTTGCTTATTCCCCTTACTGGGCCTGAATACTCACAGGAACAGTCTTGTTACTGAAACAGATGATTATACTCCACGAACACCCAAGCATTTTGAAAGCCAGGCCTGATATTGTTCTGTAATGATGAAAGTCTCATCTGTTGTGGGACAGAACGGTTGAGGAGGCCCAGAAGAGTAAGGGAATGTGGTTTTGAGCCGGTTTCCTGCAGACCACCTGTCAGCCCCGCATTAGTTCTGACCCATTGGAGGTCAATGCAGGGGGAGGCTGTGGAGCACCTGAGCTCCAGATAATGAGCTTCATCATACTCCATCTGTTTAACAGACGTCCAGCCGCAGTTGGCTGAGTAAATACAGGCCCGTGGATGCTGGAATCCACCTGCTACGAGATCGATTTGCTACGCAGGACAGAAGGACAGCAAAACAAGCATCTTACGACAAGGTTCTGTCTGATAAAACTGTACCAATGAATACAAATTATTCTTAATAAAACTCACATGGTAAAGCATCTGCAAATTACGAGCACTTACTTCATTGTGGTTTTTTATTTTTGGCAGGTGCATGGGACAAAAAACACAAAGTTTGTTTCAGTCTCTGTTCAGAGGATTTCGTAAAGCCTTAGTAAATTTTAAATGGTAAAATGTGGTGATTGCAACAACGCACAGTATGGAAGTAGCTATGAATATGAATACTAAGAATATGTAAGGGATTGCAACATTATCACACACACACACAAAAAATCAAGTAATAAATAATAAAGAAATAAAAAGTTTTATATAAAATTATTTTATATTAAAAAGTAAAAATAAATATATATTACATGAAAATGATATAATATTACATTAAAAATTATAAATAATATATAAAATGACAATGATATATTAAAAAAATTATGTAATATGTAAGGGATTGCATCATCACAACAAAAAATACATTAATAAAAATAAATAAAGTATATTATATTATTATATTATATAAACAAATATTATATAAAAATGATATGAAATTCTAAATAAATAATTTATTTCATTATACAAGCACAAAGTGTGCACAGAGTAATATGAGAGACATAAAACTGGCAATTATAAAACTATGTGGCAAACCAGTTTCCTGAGACAATGGTTAATTATACCGTTCAAAGCTTATTATGCAAAACAAGGAAATGTAATTGTGGTGATTGGCCAATAAACCCAAGTTTGTTTGATGGTTGTTTGCTTTGCATGCTCAGATTTAACACAGTAGCATACACATGAGTAAGCATACTAACATGTGATACAATGTGATAAAATGTATTAAGAGAGATGAACTGACAAGAGATTCAATCAACTCACATTTCTAGTTTTTTTGTTTTTGTTTCGAAACTACATCCAAACTGTGGTTAAAGACTTTTTATAATAACGTCCTTATAGAAACCTCCCCTCCAAAACTCTTTCAAATTAGAATATTTAAAGCTTTAAATGACATTAAAAGATTCATTCATTCACTACAATGCATTCTGTAATTAAACTGGAAAACAATGGCTATATACGTGCTCAAATCTTGAAAAACAAAAGGCAGCTTAAACACACATGCGTGCGCGTCTTAAGCCTCATAATATCAATCTCATGTTCTCTTATTTGGTTTAGGAACAGAGTCGCAGGGGACTTTTCCAGAGCCCCTCCTCTTCCATTCCATATTGTTCGGTCGCCTCTTTCTTCGCCTTCTTTCTCCACACGAATAAGTGGATTAGGGAACAGGCTTCCGGTGGGCACAAAGCGACGGGGAGCTCAGTGTCACAGTCAGTGATAGAAGTGTGGAGCTCAGCTCTACAGCCGGGGCGGAAACACAGGGGTCACACCTTTAATCCCATTATAGGAAGAAGAGACCACAACCACAAGAAAGACTAAGGGAATCTGGGTGCTGCATGGGAGAAGAAGGAACTCAGGGACCGACGAGGAAAAATGTAATGCTCTTGGAGAGCTCAGAAGACCAGAGTCCAGATATGTCAACTCTGTCTTATGGTTCATCTAAACTTCTTTGGAGAAGTAAAAACAGATGCAAACGAGGCGTAAAAAGATATCAAAAGAATGTGGATAGCGGCTCAGATTATCTGATCTTGGGAGAATTTGATGATGAATGTTTGGATTCATACTGAAATCTCTGTCAGAAGATCTCAAATCACAATGTTGCAGAGCCAAATGAAGAATACAAATATGTCATTTGTCATCTTGAATCAGAGACACGCATTCTACCTAAAAATCAATTAAAAATAATTAAATAATTAATTCTATATAAACATCAGGAAGTATTTCAGTATTTCATGTGATATAAATAACATAAGTACATTTATATTTATATATAATTATTAGATTTTTATTTTATTGTTTTATTTTTATATTATTTTATTTTTTACATTATATATAGAGAGAGAGAGAAAGAGAGAGAGTTATTAGACAAAACACCATTTCACCATTTCTACTTTAAAATGTCATATTTCATTCAATGTTACTCTGTTTCTTAATAAATAGTGATTTTTATTGCAATTTCTGAGTGAAAATTGCTTCTCTTTTTTCAGTAAAAAATGCTTTTAATATACTTAATTCTTTTTTTTTTTTTTGGAAACTTTAACCCTTTTTTCAGGATTCTTTGATGAACAAAGAGATAAATAGAAATATTTTATATAACAATATACACAAGTTTGGGATCAATATGTTTTTTAGGCTTTTTTTTTTAAAGAAATGAATACTTTTATTCAGAAAGGATATGTTAAATTGATCAAAAAATGACAGTAAAGACTTTCATTGTTACAACAGATTTCTATTTTGAATAAATGCTGTTCTTTTGAATCCTGAAAAAAGCATCAGAGTTTCCAAAAAATATGAAGCAGCACAACTGTTTTCAACATTGCTAATAATCAGAAATGTTTCTTGAGCATTAAATCAGAATATCAGAATGATTTCTGAAGGATCATGTGACACTGAAGACTGGAGTAATGATGCTGAAAATTCAGCTTTGCATCACAGGAATAAATTATATTTACAAGTATATAAAAACAGAAAACCGTTATTTTGAATTGTAATGATATTTCACTATATCAAATAAACGCAGCCTTGTTCTCCATTTAATCTCATTGCCTCCTATAGGAGAAAGAACTGCAAGATCTAGAAGCGGTGAAAAGGTGGGTTGCAATCGCTGTAAGTCATCATGGGGAATGTGCTGGCGTGAGTCGTGCCACACTGAGCCGCTGCTGAGACGCGTGTGTTTCTGCATGTCTGCAGACTCTCACATGTTCCTGAGAGCCTCTCTCTCCTCAAATGCTCCGAGCGCAGCGCGCCACTCTCCACACACAGCTAGAATGTGAGAGGAGGGTGCGAGAGCAGGCCTGCAGGTACACAGCACCTGGGTGGAAGCACTTGACAGAGCCGTGCCAACCTCTCCTCACAGCTGGGTGACAGCAGCAGCAGCGAGAGGTGATGTTTGAACAGACATTCCAGCCCAGAAAACCACAGAGACGTGGAGAAAGACACAACAATTCAGAATAGCACCAAAAGGAAATTCTGCATCCAACGCCAAATAATCCAAGTGTAAGAGAAACAGAAAATAAATCTAAATGCTGAAAAGTCACTTAGTTCATGAAACACACAACAGTCTCCAACCAGCTGACACATCACAAACATCAACCAGATTATCAAACATAAGTAAATAAGTCAATCAAAATACTACAGGGCCATGTATGTATATATACATACATAGATAGATGTGTATTTATATTAAATATATATGACATGATTGCATTATGTATAAAAACATACTTATGACAAATACATATATATGTGACTCCGGATCACAAAACCAGTCTTAAGTAACACAGGTATATTTGTAGCAATAGCCAAAAATACACTGTATGGGTCAAAATTATCCATTTTTCTTTTATGCCAAAAATCATTAGGATATTAAGTAAAGATCATGTTCCATGAAGATATGTTGTAAAATTCCTACCATAAATATATCAAAACTTAATTTTTGATTAGTAATATGCATTGCTAAGAACTTCATTTGGACAACTTTAAAGGCGATTTTCTCAATATTTTGATTTTTTGCACCCTCAGATTCCAGATTTTCAAATAGTTATATTTCTGCCAAATATTGTCCTATATCCTAACAAACCATACATCATTGGAAAGATTATTTATCCAGCTTTCAGATGATGTATAAATCTCAATTTTAAAAAATTGACACTTATGACTGATTTTGTGGTCCATGGTCACATATATACATTAAAAATTTGGATAGCCATGGGATATAGGTATAAGGTAAATAAATAATCAAATATTTGTTTTCAATCTTTATATGTACACAATAAACTACACCCAACTAACTGTCAGCCTAACAAGAAAGAAAGAAAGAAAGAAAGAAAGAAAGAAAGAAGCAGAGGGTGTGTGTATTTGAGTGTATATCACACTCTCTCTCCAAGTAGGCCACAGTGTGCAGAGTGAACGATCTCACACACGTGATGAGAACACACACACACACACACACACACACACACATACACACACCCTCAGCTCCTGCCTGCACTCACACACATCCGTTATAAGATTTATAGGATATTGCAAAATCACGCTTCGTTTAGTCATTGTTTATTAATAAATTAATTTTGCCAGCACATTTCAGCTCATCTGATCAGACTAAATGTTCTGGTGTTTATTTGCCTAGCAAACTGTTTCTTGCTCATGCATTAGTGCACACTCTCACCACATGCACTGTTCCACTAAAAAAGGCTTAAAATAAAAAGAATAAGGTGCATGTGGGAGACAAGCACAATCCTAAACATGACATTATTAAATTTATATTGATCTATTAATTACCCTGCTTCAAGTCATTTCTGTATTCAATAAATCAATAAAACTCTTTTACAACTGTTTGATCAATCTAATATAGATAATATTAATATATATATATATCTGCTGTTTAATGTTTCATTAACACATTACGAGAATTGTCTAAATTATTTTTACATTTTCTGAATTATGCCAATGACACCAAGAGTGAATGTTAATGCTGTACAATATGGCACTATCCTTTCTCTCGTATTTAAATGAGCTTTTCATTGGAAAGCTGACATGTAAATGTTTGTCAAGCTTTGTTAGTATATGCAGAACACGAATCTGCTTGTCATCACAAAATAAGGGGAATTACTCAAAATATGCCAGATCAGATCAGATTATGATTATTAGTTATTTAGTGATTATTACAAATTCTTAGTTTTAAACACACTAATCTGGTCCCCTAAAAAGTGTGTGGATTAAAAGACATTTTATATGAATGTTATTGCATGTCAAAAAACAAAATGTCAACAGGTTCAATTTCATGCATCCACCCACTAAAAATGACTGCCACAGCAGCTGATTAAAAGTAAATGAGCAAAAAAGGTGTAGTGAAGTTAGTGAAATTCAGTTCTAAGCACTGCATGTGTTTGATATTTTGTAAATGCAGTGATTTTCAATTCTGACTTAAGTGAACAAGTACTTTTAGGGGCCAACGATGAAACAGGCTAGAGAAGCGAATGTCTAATTCCCACATCATTTCTGAACGGCTAATAAGCGTGTTTGTTGTTTCTGTAAACTGAGATATTTCTCTGAGCATCAGAATCTAAACATAGAAAGAGGAGAGTAGAGGAATTCCTGCTCTCAGTATCTTAAAACAGAAAACTTCAGCTAGACCTGACCAAAACAACTGACGGCCTAGAATTGTTTAACGAATTCAGCAGAAAAACCCAAATGCCACAAAAAAGCCATTAAAGGGTTTTGAAAGAGACTTTATGTGTATGTATAGGTTTCCTAAGGGTCCACCAGCAGTTGTAAAGTGGCAAATATTTTTTTCTCTCATATACAGAGGCCTATAGCTCTGTTTACAGCCCCTCTGGGACTGGATTACTGCCATGTTAGAGTTTACTGAAAACTTGTTCTTTAGAACAGTTCTAGTCAAAACTAAATTATGTGTGCAAATTATTCTATAATACCCATCAATAAACTGTTTTACAGCAACATGCTAAATATGTTATACACATTATATTATGCAAAATAAATAAAGAATAAACTAATAAATAAATATACAATTTTTTTTACCAACCAGGCCATATAGGATAAATAAGTAAAAAAAAAAAAAATTGTGTTTTTTCAACATTTTTATTTAGCCTATATGCAGTATAACACGCAGAATATCACAATCCCCATATCAATCAAATTATTTATAGTAACATGCAACAAACTCACAAACAAATGAAATGTATAGAAATTGCAATAATTTGCCAAAAAAAAAAAATCTTAAATATACTGGATTTTCATGCTAAACTGCTAAAAACAAACTCCTGTAAAATTAGAAACACTGTCTAGATTCATATTCATAATTGCTATGATCTTGGCTATTATATGATCAAATATGCTTTTAGACTATATTACGTTTCAGCGTGCCAAATCACGTCATGAGCTGAGTGTGAAATCAACACAAAACGTCACACATGTTCCAACCATCACCTTAAAATGCTTGATAAGACAGATATCTGACATTCAGTTGGCAGGAAACAAATTGAACCACGAATGGCAGAAAATCTCCTTTCTCTCCCAGTAATATACCACAGGTCAAACACACAACTACAAACTTTCTCAACATACCAAGCATGGTGTAGAGCAATATTCAGACGATGTTTCCATTTGAAAATCATTACATCACTGTCTGTCCCCTCGGACAAGGGCAATATGTGCGTCTGAGGTGCTGTGGACAGTAAAACACACACAGAACACCTCTAGTTCTCACATTAAATGAAGCTCATCACATTAACTACAGTATATGAGCATGTTCCACTAACATCTGACTGCCATGAAGTGTCCAAACACTCCATTTTGAACACTCTGTCTAACACAGAAATATAAACTGCAGACTTGAATCAGCATACTGGATGAGTTATTTTAATCTAGATACGTCTCCATAAGTAACAGCGTTCGACTCATTACATGAGCGTCTGTCAATTAGAGCGAGTTAAGCGTGGAGGTGTGTGAGTGTGTTCTGTGGCTGTCTGTGGTGCTTGTTAATCTCTCTTAAATGAGAGTCATAAAAAGCAGGCCGGGTGTGAATTAAGAGCACTAAGTACCTCATCACTGCTTTATAAATACTACTTTAAAAGAGACAAATAACACGCTGTTTACAAATAGCACACTGTCAAAACCACTTCATACAGTTTGGGGACGGATATATAGTTTGTTGACTGCTTTGTAAAGTTTCATTTTGCATTGGTATAAAATTGTATAAGAGACAAATAAATGTAAATCTACAATTGTGCTCCAATTTTCTCAGTGTAAACGTTGTCTAAAGTAGCTAAATGTCTCTTTATCTAACAATCTATGAACAAATGTTCTTCCAGGAATGTTAATAGAATATCAGTTCAAATTTATCTAGTCTTTAATAATGTTCTCAAAACATTAGCATAAAAACGTTATTTATACATTGTTCATGGAACGTTTAGTTGGGCGTTTGTCTAGCATTTTTTAAATGTTACTACTTGTTCAGAGAACATTAAAAAGTAACATTCTAAAAATGTCTGCAAAATGATACAATGGAATGTTCTTTTCACGCTCGCATAACCAAGAAAAAACGTTCTATTGAACGTTTCAGAAATAACGTTTTTATAACTTAATGGGAACGTTAGTAAAACGTTCTTAGAACATATTTTGTTAGCTTGATATCTGTCAGCTGTGAAAGTAAAGACGTGAAAAAGCTAGATAAGCTCTGAACTTACTACAACAACAAATAAACCAGCAACACCTGCAAATCTATAGGAAAAAAAAATTAGGTGCTTTTTTTTTTTAATAATTCTCGAATTATAAAGTTGACAAGCCCAAAATAAAGGAATTCCAGAATAGCCAATGTAACACTCTAGACATAGTGAACATAGAGAAATAGTTCTACTTGCTTAGGGGACCTTGTGAAAGACACACCACCAGCTCCGCGATTTATGCATAGACTGCTACTGACACACACACACACACACGCTTTATACACACAATAACGAAAACGGCAGTAAGAACGAGATTTATTTATTATTATATTATTTATTTAACATTACATCGTAATTTTCATTTTTCTTTATTGTACTTTATTACACATATAATGAATCTAGGCCTATATTTTCATTTTATGCACTGTTTGCTTTTACAATACGTGCAAAAAGCCAATAATAATAATAATAATAATAATAAGCATTCTTGTTTTTATTGCCGTTATCGTTATTTGCTAAGACACTAAAAATTACAATATCGAAATAGGCCTAATATAGGTCTACCAATAAATAGTATATGCTATAGCCTTTCCATAAAATCCTTGTGGAAAAGAGTAAAACAAAAATTGTAAATATTTGCGTGGAAATATTCCCTTTAAATAAACACACGCCCGCTCACTTCAAAATGTTTTGATTATTAAAAGCCCAAACTGAGGCTAAGTGCAGCTGCAATGACGCGTACCCCAAGACACACATATGATGACATGAGATGAATGAATCAGCTCTTACTGTTGGTAGTCGTGTTTACAGTAGAGTTTGTGATCTCTGGAATAGCAGCTCATGGTGAGAAGCTGCTGACACACCGAGCACTGCAAACACTCCTCATGCCACGAGCTGTCGTTCACCCGCAGGAGGAAGCGATCAGAGATCGGTCTGTGACACCCTTCACACACACTCTGATGGACACAGTCTGAACCTGATGACAACACACACCAACACACATCAGATTCTTCCACAAAAAAAAATAAAAATCTAACACATAAACTAATAAACGCGAGATATATTTAGGAACTCGTTTTCTAAAGTACACTGAAAATATTATTTCCATAAGCCTATCATAACATAATCGGAGTGTAAATGCGCAGTTGTTACTTTAAGGAGTTATTTCTACCCGACAATTTAAAAAAGATAAATTTGTTGACGTAACCTAACGTAATCAGGCTGATATAGGCATTTAATTTAATATGCGAAATTGTATTTTATTTTTATTTTTTATAATATGCCTAATACAAATAAAAACAAATGAAATATTTTATGTTAAATTACGTTTTACTATAGAATATTAAATCTAATTTACTGGCTTCAAAAAAATATAAAAAAATTTTTTGTTGTTGTTTGTTTCATTTCGAATGAACACGCAAATACTTTGAAAACACACGTCTATTAAACGAAATATTTGTTACATTTTCTGCCTAGGTTTCTATTATTTAATATAACTGTTTTTATATTTTACAAAAAAATTAATCAAAATAGAAATCAAAAGAAAAACGCATTTACTTACAGAATTGGCAGTTACAAAATATGACTCGTTTTGCAATTTGATAGCAATTTGATAATGATTAAATGTTAAACACAAATGCATGTTACATTAGTGTCCATTTACTCAGTACTACTGATGAAAAGCATATAATACTGAATTATTTTGTGAAGCTGTTTTTAATTACACAACGCTGTTGTTGTAATAATGAATTATGTAATTTTCATAGGAAATCTACAAGCGCTGTAAAAACACGAAAAAGAGCACATGTATCTGATCTGACTACTCGTAAATACTAATTTGTGTCATACGTAATTTAATATATATATTAATATATATATACTTTAATTTAGTCTTTAAGTTACATTTCTGAAACGAGTGTGTAACTTCGATGTGTAACTTGTTTCTGTGATGGTGTGAAACTCACCCAGCATCACTCCCAGAGACTCTGCTCCTGTTCTGAACTGATCTTCAATTTTGATTCCGTCCAACATGTTGCAGGACAGCGACTCTCTACTGACCTGTCACAATGTCCAGAAAAAAAGTGTAGACGCAGCAGCAGGCGGACCGTGACGAGACAGAAACTAAAAGTAAACTATCTAGTCTCGATTTCCTTATTCTACGAGACGAGACCAAAAAAACATTGTCTTTTTTTAGAGTGTGGGGTGTTCAGCACATCAGCGACGCTTGATTCTGAGGTTCCTGATGTTCCTCCAAATCGGATCCTTCGAGAAAAACCGATTCGAGTCCGTCCAGCGAGAGCTTCCTGCTGTCGGTCTAAAGTGAGGTCCTCCGGGAATCCAGCAGCGGGAGGTGCGTGTGAGCTGTGAGCTCCTCACTGAGTGTTCAGGAGTCCTGTGCTCCTCTTGAGGAGGCCGTGGAGCTGCTCAACTCCCTCTGATCGCGTCATTCTCCTGAGCTGCATGTGATGCTATTGGTGCTGGATCACAGCAGAACCGCCTACAACACCAGATGTTCTGAGGACAAGCAATAGCCTAATTATTCATATAAAAGTATCTGGACGTCTTATTAAAAAATGTTTCGCAAAAATAAGCTGCATATGTAAATATCTAAATTCAAAAGCCATAAATATAGCCTAACATTCCTGAAACAATGTAAGTGACTCCCACTGAAGTATTTCTAGAGGTCAGATCAGGTATAGAAAAAAACCCCTTCAGGCAATAACGACACATGTTTTCACGTTTTGCAGTGTGCGACCACAATATTTGCGAATAGGCCTATGTTACAGAATTCAATATGATGATTTCAACTGCGGTAATGACAACAACAAAGAAAACAATAGTTTATAATAAATGAAGGCAATGGTTATTAGTATTATTAGTTGTGTCTAATATTATAAACTATACTATAATTAATATAAAAATTAGACGTTTTAGGATAAAAAAAATAATACTTTTTGGTCATCATATTTTAAATAATAAACCTAAACAAACTGGGTGGAAAAAATCAGTAATAAGTCTCGAAATATTTTTGGTTTTGTTTCGATTCTCTTTTATTACAAGAATTTATATAGGCTATGAAGCATATCAATCACGAAAGTGCCTTTCTATATACAGACTAAAATAATGTAACTTTTTAAACTATAACTTAAAATAGTCTATGTTCTTTAAACATCGAACTCGTTACATTCGAGTTTCCGTTTTTTATCGTGTTTTATTTAATTGCTTTTGTCATAAACAAATTCTCAAACCATTCAGCTGTGAAATCGGGACAATATATTTATAATCTCGAGTCAGATATTTAACAAAGAATCATTTCATTTCTCGCGCAGCTGCTATGAAAACTGCGCTGCTTTTATCTTCATGAAGTGACATTATCTGCATGATTAATAAAGACCCAGATAAAGGCTGATTTAATCTCTCTGCGCATAATATCCATGTAAAATTCATAAGGAGAATCTTTTGTGTTTCAGATCTGCGCAAATTCATTTCGCAGACAGACATCTCAGAGCAATAAACCTGCGAGGAACACGAAAGAAAGATAAAGGGGGAGTTTGTATCTTTATTACTTTCCTCATTAGTATTCTCCTCTCTTCTAATTATGACAGGCTGATTTACGTCTCCTGTAGATGAAATATGCCTTTCTCCTGAACATTTCACCAGATTTTTCCCGCTTTATGTGGGATACAATGGAGATTTATTTTTATTTGGTCCCCTTTCACCTATATATATATATATATATATATATATATTTATATTTGTTTTATATAAATTTAAAATTAGTTAAATTATTCGCGATCGAGATCATTGTCATTTTCATTCACACACGACATAACATTATTTCTAACAATCAACCTGCATTATTTAAAGCCAATGCATAGCCTATTTTTAATTATCACTATTTTAACGCACTAAAGTACGCATCTTATAATTTAGCGATAGGCTATATTTCCCAAGATAGGCCTGTACTGTGTCTGAATAACTGAGCCTAAAGTTCAGACAGTTTTGCTTCATGTCCCACTGATGTTTTAAAGATGAACTTAATATAGTGAGCAAAATAATGTTAAAAATCATCAGGGTGAGGTTTCTTTAGCAGTTTTCAGTGTGCGCATTCTTCAGCGACTTTACTTTTTACCTCTAGAATTTCTGTGAGTAATTTTTCTTATACTGTACTAGTGATAGCCAACGTGCAATAAATAGCTACAGTATTTTTGTTTACGCGAATATCGACGTTTTAAAAGAAAAGCGCACCGCTGTTGCTATGGTAACCTCCTCCAGCGAACGCAATTTTTGTTCGCAAGCGTGTAGCGCACGCTTTATGAAATTGCTCTAACATTCTTATCAGTGTATGGCCTACTTTTATGTAGAAAGAATACAAACTACTGAGAACACCCTTTATTTAATAAAGGGGTTCAAGCCATAATTGCCGGGTTAAACGCCAATAAACCCTTCATTAAGGCCATTTCTAATTCCTTTGTCATTTTTTCCTTAAACATTAGGATATGTTTAGAAATAAACGTCTGATTTTATATAAACGGTGTAAACCAACAGTCGTCCACTTTGTTCTGCTACTTCTGGAGAAAAGCTCACTAGTCTAAGCCACATTTAGACAAAAGCATAAATGCTTTTAAAATCAAACTTAAAGACGAAACGGCATAAACGACATGCATGCATAATATAGTAATAAAATAAATTAATAAATAAATAAATACGATACATAGTCTTGTAAATGCATTATCAATACTGCTTGTGACTGTAAGTTTTCAATAGTCTGTCATTAGCAGCTCTGAACACTGTAGCGTTGGTTCATATTGGGTTCTTGCGCCCTCTAGCGTCAATCATCCTACTATTGCACTTCACCTGAACTTAGCCTACAATCTCTATCTGTCTGTCATTATACTACAACAGCCCACATTGCACACAGCCAGTGTTGTCTAATTAATAGCTATTTATATTGCACTGTACTTTAACATCATGGGCAGTGTTCCACATTCAGCTGTGATTATATAAAACAGGCCTACTTCAAAAAACTGTCAATGTTAAGGTTAAATGGGGGGAATGCTCCCACTTAAGAACAATGTGCATTTACTTTTAAATTGTAACATATTTAGATATAAGTTTAGTGTGTGCAGGATGATGATGCATCAGTCAATATGTTAATAAAGGAAATAAATGGAAACATTTGCTACATTAGGTGCCACAGCACAAATTGTAAAATCATTCGAAGAGGCCATCTTATCCCATTAAACCCCAGCTAAATTTTATATAATGTATAATTGACTGACGATATCATTCTCATTATTATTTATATATATATATTTTTAAAGTGTCATTCATGTTAAATACTAAATCAACTATTCTATTTAAAATCGTCTTGACAATTTAGTTGAATAATTGAATAACCATGGACAGACAAAGCAGAAAAAGAGGTTCATCTGAATGGTTAATTTACTCTATGACATATATACATATAGGCATATGAATATTTACATAATTAATTGCCCATAGTTTAATTGAAGATATGTCATAATAGCAACACTCTACATTTGAATTAAACAATTTCACTAAATTAGCCTGTAGGTTTTAATGAAAAGCGAAATGTACATCTAATTAATGGAAATACTGAATAATAACCATATTAATTACAATAACTATTAAATGTAAAAAAAAAAAAAAAACTAAACAAAATTTTAAAAAAAAACTAACCTCATCAAAACTATTTTAACTGATTAAATTGTATGTTTATGTTTAGATGAAATGACAAAATTTATGATCTATGATCAAGATAAAAAATTAAGGTGGGAGGTCATCTTACCCCATCTCATGCTATAATTTTTTACATAATTTCTTTTCTGCAATTAATTGTAGACACTAAATTTATACAAACGTTTGCAGAAAATAAACTTCAGATTTGACTAAATAAGGGTTTTTCCAGTTAAACCACAATGAAAATGTCTATAGATCTGCACTGAAATCTAATTGGACATTTAGTCCCATTGCATTTTACAGAGAATGAAAGAAATATAAAACTCCTGGGATGTATTTTCCTGTATCAAGTCATTTGAACCTTGACTTGAAAGGGCTGAATAATTTGAGGAAAGACCAAAGAGTGCCATAAAGCATTGTCATTTGATATCTGTGACACTGATAAGAATGAAGTTAGTAATTGTGAGCAAATCCTCTTCATAGCAGCAGTTTGTTAAACACAGGTGGCTTTAATAGCACCATTTATCAATCTGACAGCTATACACACCTGCACATTTGTGTCGAAAGTCAAAAGAGTTCACCATCAAGTACAGTCTGGTTTCATTCTGGTCCCATTAATAGCGATGCTCGTCTCAGGAAACCCCCTAAACTATAAACCTGGAGATGCAAAAATGTAAATAAACAAAATGAATTGAATCAAATCTTCTCAACAAGCAGACCACAGCACATGTGCGAGCTCTTCTTGAAGCCATTATCAGCTTTATATCTAACATGTTTTGTGACTTTAATGCTTCTGTCTCATCTGCCAACATGTTATGAGAGGAAACCGGTAGACGCTGAATATTAAGTCGAGGATGTTTGGCATGAATGTTAATTCAGGAAAACCTCCCAATGAGCTTCATTAAAAACCCTCCTGAAAGAGCAGCACGTCTCATCAAAGCCCTGATCAAATGACTTTTAC
>JAFVLL020007739.1:0-17687 GCA_021397915.2 Tor tambroides | reverse complement strand
GAAGAGTTCTAGTTGTTTCAAATGTCTTCTATTATGGATAATGAAGGCTACATGCTTCTGTGAACCTTCAATGCAGCAGAATTTTTTCTGAACTCTTCCCCAGATATGTGGCTTGACGCAAACCTGTTTCTGAGCTCTACAGGCAGTTCTTTTGACCTCAGGGCTTGTTTTTTGGTCTGATATGCATTATCAGCTGTTAGACCTTTTATTAAGATGTGTGTGCCGTTCCAAATCATACCCATTCAATTGAATTTGACACAAGTTAACTTCACTCAGAGTGTAACATCTACAAGCAATATGAATGCTCCTGAGCTAAATTTCTGTCCCAGATAAGGGTTTGAATACTTATGCAATGGAATCATTTATGTTTTTTATATAATATAATAATATAAGAAATTTGCAAAGATGTTAAAAACCTGTTATTTGCTTTGTCATTATGGTGTGTGGAGTGTAGATTGTTGTGGGAAAAAAAGGAATTTAAAGCGGTGTAACGTAAAGCTGTAACAATGTAAAAAAATGAAGGGGTTTGAATACTTCTGCAAGGCACTGTATATATGTGTGTATATATATAATATGTATGTATTGTATATATATATATATATATATATATATATATGTGTGTGTGTGTGTGTGTGTGTGTGTGTCTCTGTGTGTGATTAATAACAAATTATTAATGATGATTATATGACTAATTATATACAGATATCTCTAAAGACCTTATGTGTTGAAATAATTTTAAAATCATCCACTAGGTGGCAGCCCCATCAACACTGCCAAATTGGTAAGTGGGGTCTGAGGAACCTTCCTTGAGGACAAATGCGAGGTCTACTAAGGTCCCTGCCTACTCATTGGGCCCCAGTTGAAGGGGCCCCTCATAAAAATTCCCATAAAAATTACACTACTGGCTTTTAATCTATACATACAGAACATTTGCATATTGTTTACGTATAATTTACAAACTATATTTATTGTATGGTCTTTTGAGTATAGGCTTTGAAGTTAGGCTGTCTGAATTAATAGGATATAGTGGCACATATACTGACTGACACAGAAGTATGGAGCGTTATGCTGTGTCTTAGCGGACATCCTAGTGAGACAGCCGTCTCGGAGGAAGCTGTTTAATTCTGCCTGAGTGTGGAAGTTGGATTGTTTATTATTCCAGGATAAACACAGTCTGAGCTTCTCATTTCCTGGTTTTGTCCGGGCCGCTGTTATAGATGACTGTGGAGCTTGGGAAGTTTATTTCTAGTCAGAGCTGACTCGGCTGACCTGAAATAGAACTAACACAGTAATTGCTAATACTTTAACAGCTCCCTGTAGACAAGTGAGGGTTTTGTCGCATTGATTATTCACGCATTTATGCAAATTTTTAGACTACCATTCAAAAGTGGTTGGAAGGATCTCACGCTTATCAAGGCTGTATTTATTAGATCAAAAATACAGTAAAATTGTGAAAAATTATTACAATTTAAGTAACTGTTTTCTATTTTAATATAGTTTAAAATTTAATTTATTTCTGTGATGGCAAAGCTAAATTTTCAGCAGTCGTTACTCAAGTTTTCAGTGTCACATGATCCTATAGAAATCAAGAAACATTTCTTATTATTGATATTGAAAACTGTTATGCTGCTTACTATTTTTCTGGACACCATTATATTCTTTGATGAATAGAAAGTTCAAAAGAACAGCATTTATTTGAAATATGCATCCTACATGTCTATTCTTACATGTGCTTCTGTTGTTTCTCTCACAGGAACCTTCCAACCATAATGACGTGGGTGGAGGCACAAAAGCCAGGTGTAGATGGGGTCAATATCATCACTTCTGACTTCGTAGAACTAGTGGACTTTGCAAGCACTGTCATTAAATTAAATAACCTCCTCATTCAAGATCGGCCAGGCATGTGACTTTTTCAGTGACCACCAAAAAGACTGAAGGTGTGCTGACCATGAAGACTTGGAATCACATGCGTCACAGCTATGGTGATGGATACCTATGGCCATTTTTATATTTAATTCAACAGAGCTTTAAGTGCCATCAATCTTGATACCCATGTTTTGCTAATTTCACTCAAAAGTTGTTCTCAAACTGTTGTTTACCTACACTTCATGTGTTGAAAAATAAATACATTAGTTTCTATGATTAATTATAATATTTTAGAACATATTTTAAGAAATGTTAAATGTTTATTCTGTATCACAATATCAGAGCAAGAGCAAACAGGATCGAGTTTTTTGTTGCATCATGAAGATGAAAAATGCCCATATTTTATATAATATCTCAGTACTTTAAAGCGGTTCATATGCATACCTGATGTGATCAACAGTTTCTGGTCTTTATTTGTGTTTGGAAGATCTGGGCCACGGTCGCCACAGGAACCTTATTTTGACAGCTGGTGCAATACAACAATAAACAGTTTTTCTATTTTCCATCGCCTCAATTTTCTCAGAAATTTGTCAAAATAATAAATTCTACCATGGTGGATAATATTTTATAATTTAATTAATATATAATCTTTTTTTCTCATTTAACTAATAAGACTGGGGTGTTTTTTCACTAGTAAATACATTCTGTAAATATTTACTGATGTAAAAATTTATAAATTACATAAAATACATTATGACTTTATAAATATATTTTTAATTTTGCAGTGTTACTTTAATGTAATTTATTAATTAGTTTGTTTTTTTATATTTATTTATTATTTATTTATATTTGAATATTTATAATTGTATATATATTTTTTTTTTTTTCAGTTTTAGCCTTGCAACATTTCTAATTTTGTCTAATTTTTTTTTTAATCTAATATTTATATTTTATTTCAGTTTCATTTACATTACTGAAAACTACTTTTAATAGTTTTAGTTAACAGTAACAACACGGTATGACATAAACATGAAAGGCTTTGAGAGATTTACCTAATCCCTTTAAATTAAATGTTGAAATTTCTTTAAAAAAAATAAGAT
Organism: Tor tambroides; assembly: GCA_021397915.2. Taxonomy (NCBI): domain Eukaryota; kingdom Metazoa; phylum Chordata; class Actinopteri; order Cypriniformes; family Cyprinidae; genus Tor; species Tor tambroides. Next base: position 14,721 of record JAFVLL020007739.1, on the reverse strand, counting down.
CAAGTGTAATCATCTTCTGTAATTTTTTTTCTTCTTATTCTCAGCTTATTTTATTGCTCTTCAGTATTTTAAAAAATGTTCTTACCAGTATTCACAGAAACAATGCAAGCACATCAAGGGCTCTTCAGAGCGCAAGAAGATCTTCCACACCTGCAATTCCCTGTGATCATGTCCACATTCCAGTAAGTTTTTTCCGTGGTCTCTGGGATGGGAAAGCCATCAGATAATGATCAGGAGCATGTGAATGAGTCCACACAGAGCATTTGAATCCAGTGAAGAAACAATTATGTGCTCAAAGCATGAAGGTATTTAGGAAGAGAGAAAGAAAATAGAGACAGATCTAATCAGAACAGCTGCTCTCTTTCTCTTTGGCTTTAAAATCACAGTTTTTGTTCACTGCCGTTATCATAAAGGGAATGTTTCCCCTTCAGTTTTTCAGTCTGGATATTGATAGTGAATTTCAAATGAGAAATGCAGCCAAATTTTGAACCAGAAGACATACCGTAGGGTCCAAAAGCCTACTAGTGCAAGCGCTTCTATGCATTTGCATTTTTCTCATTTATTTGTTTTTCATTTTAAATTATATTATCAGCATAACAATGTGCAAGTCTTGTGATATGATGATCATGTTCTCCAGATGATCTAACAAGCTTCAATGGAAGCAAGAACATCAGTGTGTACAAAGGAGTCACATGATATCATAAATTTGCTAATTTGATTAGTAACCTAGAAATAATGCAACATGTTCAATAATTCTTATTTATTTACATCATGATGTTTCTTTGTTTTAAAGGTTTCAAAATCCTGAAAATGTCTATGTTCAATCCTTGTGCTGTGCTTTACCTAATTTGGTGTTCTGGTCCAAAATGATCATCCTTTTAAAAATTGCTTGTAAATCTCTCCTTATGCTATATTTTCAGCAAATCTTGGATTCGATATTTTAATCAACTTGTTTCTTTTGTACAGGATTTATATTTCTCTTTGGAATGGATTGATCATAGGCCTTGTTGATCTCAGCTTACGCACCTCAGTTTAGAAGTGAAAAAAGCATTATTTGTGGATAATTTTGGCAATGTTCACTCAAAAGGTGCGTCAACTCAGATCAATGAGGCCTATGATCAATCAGTTCCGTCAGTCAGACTTTTGGAGACATTTATACACTATATCAGTAATTTGATATGTAGAGTAACACCAAGCTTTAAAAAACATCTTGCCAAATTTTTGAAAAGCTCAAGGCGTAACGACCTGGCCAGCTGCATTTTAAATCTATGACATTCTTTGTTCTTTCCATGAAAGTGTGCACCAGTGGTCTTTTTAAGACCTTAACAAACAAAATTCCTTCTCTCCATCCTTTCTTTCATACTCTCACCTCTTCTTTTGTTCACTCCCACTCTTTATTTCATTCCAGGTCCTGAAAGAATGTCAGGGGTTGTGTTTTGTTTGTTTTTTTCATGTCGGCAGCAGTGCAGTAACTTATATAAAGGGACGCTAACTGCAGTGTAATTACATGTCGCTGTGGCCTTGTGGGTACAGTGGACTTCTTCCAGTGTTTTCTCTTACTGGCTTAACATTCGTAGCTTCTGCCTCTTTGTTTGAGGGTTCTGCTGGGTTCTCCTGGTCTCCAGGGTGAAGGGAGGCTGTATGGGGCAACACAGGCCATCAGTGAACTGATCAAAGGTCAGCCAGCTCTCCATTCCCTCTGTTTGTCCAGCTCATTTAGGAACTATAAAAAGTAATGACACATTTTGATGGCATTTTAGGCATGCATACATGCACAGAGCAGGTGATGCCAAGCACTTTTTTTTTGGTTTATTTATTAAATGGCATTCGTCTTGTTTCGGAGATAAAGAAAACTGTAGGAGCGTGCGCTGGAGCATCCTGTTTACCAAAAGATTTCAGCCACACGTGACCTCTGATCACAAACTGGATGTTGGGTGTGAACGGCGGTGGGTGTGAATTTATGACACACGTCGTAGACTGTGTATGTTAAATAAACAAATAGTTTCAGTGTGGATATTTTCAGTTGACAGCTAACTTTTAAATAATTTGTGAGAGGAGGAACTCTTCTTTTTGGTTTTTGATATTCGAATCAGAATGTAAGAACTTGACTAAGTAAAACAAACTTGCAAGAAATGTTTGTACTCATCATATAAAATTGCATTATAAATGCATATTATACAAAATACTTAGCAATAATACAGTATACTCACAATGCCCTCGATGCAGGATAAGGATGAAGGTGAAGAATGACACTGCAAGACTACAAGAAATAATTATGGAATAAGTGATAAATAAATGCATGCTTTGCACACATCAAAGCAGATATATATATATATATATATACACACTATATTGCCAAAAGTATTGGGCTTCTAATGAACAGGTTTGACTACTTTAGTAATTTCTATGAGTACAAATCTTAATGTTAAAGCATATAATGATATTCTAGGAAATTGTGTGCTTCTAATATTATAGCAACAGTTTGGACAGGACCCTTTTCTGTTCTAACATGACAATGCCTCTGTGTATAAGGCAAGGTTCAAAAAGAAAATGATTGATTCAGTCAGTGTGGAAGAACTTGAATGGTCTGCATAAAACCAAGTCCTAATCCCAGTTTAACACCTCTGGTATGACTGTAAATGCAGGCCTTGAGCCAAAAACTCAAATGACTTGCCAACAAATGACTTGTACATACACTATATAGACAAAAATATTGGGACACCCTCTTCTTTAGAACAGAAAAATGCACTTCCAAAACTGTGGCAACAAAGATGGAAACATAATTCATGTATTTAAAAATTATGTTTCCATCTCTGTTGCAACAGTTTTGAAAGTGTCTTGTACCCATAAGTACAAGTCATTGGTGTTTGGTGATAAGTTTTTAGCTCAAGGTCTGCATTTAAAGTCACACCAGAGGTGTTCAGCTGGGTTTCTGCAGACCAATCAAGTTCTTCCACACTGACTGAATCAATCATTTTCTTTTGAAGTCCTTACTATACACAGAGGTGCGTGTCATGTGTTAGAACAAGAAAAGGAGTCCCGCCCAAACTTTTTGCTATAATATTAGAAGCACACAATTTCCTAGAATATGATTATATGCTTTAACATTAAGATTTGTACTCATAGAAATGACTAAAGTAGTCAAACCCGTTCATTAGAAGGGGGCGACCCAATACTTTTGGCAATATAGTGTGTGTGTGTGTGTGTGTAAATATATATATATATATATATATATATATATATATATATAAAACTTTATATATATAAAGTTTTATATAGGACTTATATATACGTATGTTAATTTAATGTCAACATTTTGATAAATAGTGAAAATAAAATCGTACATTTGTGTAAAGATTGGAGCTAACATTCTATCGATAATCTCTGGTTAATTTCAAACTGTTGCTTTTAAACTCTAAAGGCAGGTGAATGTTTTGTCCCATGTTTCAAGAACCAGTGAACTGTCAGTGCTGGCTGAACAGCACGCGCCGCTGACCCCAGTGCGCCTGCGCACTTCAGCGCACTGTCTAGTTCCAGCTGTTGCGCATTCCACAGCACAGCGGAGTCGCCGCTGGCCAAAAGCGACAGGACAGCGCCTTGAAGTCACCAAAGAGCCACAGGACTTGCTTAATTTCTTTGGAAAATAATCATTTGTAACAGAGAGCTTGTTTTCAGCTTTATCAATAACGCTCGGCGGCGAGGTGGAGTTTACAAAGAAAGAGAAATATTAAATAGGCTTGATCTTTTCTTTCTGTCATTTGGAAGCGCACAGGATATTTGGGGAAGAGCGCATACGCACCTTCAGTGTCTTTAGAGCTGCCATTCAAGATGACAGACATCGTTTCGGCAATGGTAAGACTTTGTTTTACACAAATAATCCTTAAAGTAAACCTTTTTTCATAAAAACGGTATTTTTTAAAGATTAGTAACTCGAAATAACTCGAAGCGCACGGTGTCTATAGGCTATCTATATATAACTGGGTGATTCTTTAATTACGGATATTTATTATTTTCATTCTATATGATTTATCTACGGTAATATACGGTAGGCCAGATAGGATAGTGTGGGTTTTCAATATTCCATGTGATGATAGTGACGTGTGATGGTAATGACATTTTCATCAAGCTGGACTCACTAACACAAAACTTATAAAAATAAGTATTAGATTTCTCAATTAAAATACTGATTAGTTTGGTTATGACACCTAAAATTCCTCTTCTTCCGTCATAATGTAAAAAAACTTCAGTCAGTCTTCTCTATAAAAGAAAAACTAAACAAATGATTTATGTAAATACCAAAAGAACTGAAAGTGTCCCTAATTGTTAGCTTATGTTTAATGTTTTGTAAGCGAAATACTGATAAATATGATTGATGTTTATTTTGGCTGCCTTAATCTGTGATCGACTCTTGGCACAAGTCATGGCATGGGTATAAATATGTTTTGTCTGTTGAATTCATCATGGGCACTGAATCATGTCTCTGAACTGAGAGAGAGGCATTATACAGTAAACCTCAAACACCAGAGACAATGAAATTTCCCAATATGAAAGCAAACAGGTAAGGAATTTGTGCCATGAGGTGCCTGACTGAACAAAGAATAATCAAACTGAACCAAACAAACGATTTGAGGTTCATAGTTGTGTTTTTTGTGCATTGTTTTGTTTTATTTGATTTAAATGACACATCTGTGCACAAACAACAGCATTACAACCCTCAAACCAGATTTTATGGTTGTAAAGTATACAGTCTATGACACATGGAGCATAATATAGTTACATACATAAGAACAGCAATTATTTCATGAATCAGTGTGAGGGGATGAAAAGAAATAAACATGTGGACAGACAGAGAGGGATGCTAGATCCTATAAGTGAACCACATGCTACAGTTGTGAAAACAGTGGACTTGTCACTCAACACACAGTTGGGCTCAGGTGTGATAACCTGTGATCCAGCTGACTTAGCTCTCATTGGCAGATAGGTTGTTGGTGGTGCAGATGTTATAAAGACAGTCATCACTTGTGCTGTGTGATGATTCTGGCAATCAGTATAACCCCTGCGGCATAAGAAAACATCTTCATGAAGATTGTTTGCATTCAAAAACACCTCAGAGTCAGGTGATTTTCTGTGGACCAAACATATACTCTTGGTTTCAAAAGGGGGTTTTCACAGTGATGCCATAGAAGAACCATTTTGAGTTCCCCAAAGAACCTTTCAGTACACAGTTCTTTGTGTTCTTAGCGTGAAGAACATTTTAAAAATCCTTTTGTGGAATGGAAATGTTCCATGTATGTTAAAGATTCTACATGGAACTATAGATGCCAATAAAGAACATTTATTTTCAACCCTCTGGTGACATTTTATGTTCTGAATTTTAAAAAAAAAATTTTACTTCATCTGAATTGTATGAAACCTAGTGACTTTTTTGGGACTTGCTGTATGAACAAAAATTGGATGATTAGAAAAGTCTAAATCGTCTTACAGTGAGTAGTCTTTGATAATGTTTAAATATATATCCAAATGCAAAACCTAATAAAAGTAATTGTCTGAAAAAAATATAAAATAAATTCCTAACATTTGTAGTATTATATAGAATTAAATGTTGCATAATACAAAATGTCAAATATTATTGAAACAAAATATAGTACATTACTTTCATCTTTAAACACAGATTTATACATATATCATGCATATATAAAATTATATTATGTACCATTAATAATGAACAAGTGGTTTTAGGATAGTGAGTGTTAATATAATGTCAATAAACCGAAAAACATGAACTTGTATAGTGTAGAAAGTTCAACAAGAAGTTTTTAAATAGACAGACCTTTTAAATTGGCTTTACGTGTAAAAAGCTCTACATATTATGCTAAAAGAAATCTGTGCTTTAGAGGAATACTGTTAGAATAATATTACGTAAGGTTTTGCAGCCTAATGTGGATTTCCTTACGGTTCTTATTACTGCAGACAGATGCAGCTGTAACAACATTCCACACTCTTTCATTTGTTAACTTTGGAATTTGGGGATAATGATTTAAAAGGTCTTAATATGTTTTTTCAGACAATTTTTGAATCTTGCTTTAGACCAATTATTTAATCAGTTCCTCGCGTCTTTAATCGAAAAACAAAATATCTGCAAGCCACGTTCGCTCTACTGCTACAAACTGTTCCAAATTGCTGTTGCAATTATGGTCTTTATTGTTAACTGTTGTTATTTTTAAACATAACAGCATTAATATCACCCTCTTTATGTCACATAATGATTTTCAGTGGCCTGATAGTCAGTGAAAGACTAGAAGGGGAGGAAACTCAGAACAGAGAGGGGTTTGTCTACCTAAAAGATCTCGCATCATTGAGTGTGTCCAGGGGAAGCAAGGGGGCTGCTTCAACCCTTCGTAAATGAGCTGCATGCCCTGAAGGGAATCCCATATTAAGCTGAGGTCCAGGAACAATGAGATCATTGTCACATGTGACAGACTCGACTAAATAAGCAGCGCTGCTTTGCCACCTTTGAGAGATCAGATGGGTTTTCTATGCTGATATTGTTACAGAGGCGAGTGCGTGACCTTTAATCAAAAGATGATGACCCCTAATAAAAGGCAAACATGTCATATTATCTCTTTAACATGACACTATAAATTCAGAGCCAACACAAAGCCTGCATTCATGACATTTCTTGTATCTAAGGCTGTGTTCAGAATGGATATATAAATTAATATCCCTTTATTTATTTTACTTTAGAGTTTGTTGCAAATCTGAAAGCTTCATTTCGACACGGATATCACTGAAAATAATTATAAGTATTAGTAATTATAAAATAATTAAATAATTATCACTGCAGGGCAGTGAGTCAGATGTTGATTCAGTAACTGCTCAATAAAGGATCGTCAGATTGAATCCTAAAGAGGTTACTAGTTACTTTTTGAACTATTCAATTAAAAGAATTGGCTCACAAGAGTCATTCAGTTGGAAATCAGACTATACTACTGATTGTGCTGTATGTTTTTAACTCAATAAAAAGAACCAGCTCAAGACAGTAATTTGTTAATGAATCAGGATACACTTGTTGCAATGTACATTTTTGATTCACTAAAAAGAATCATTCATTGGGGAACCAGACTACACAGGCTGCACTTTACAATTGTGGTTCACTTATTCAGTAAAAAGAACCATGTTGATTCATTTTTGATTCATTTAAAAGAACAAGCTCGTAAGAGTCATTTGTTGGTGAATCAGGTTACAGTGGATGCCAATTCTGATTCACTACAAAGAACTAGCTCACAAGAGTCATTCATTCAGGAATCAGACTACACTGGTTGCGCTGTACAATTTTGATTCACTTAAAATAACAGGCTCATAAGAGTCATTTGTTGGCGAATCAGGCTACAGTGGATGCCATATACAATTCTGATTCACTAAAAAGAACTGGCTCAAAACAGTCATTCGTTCAGGAATCAGACTACACTGGTTGTACTGTACAATTTTGATTCAGTTAAAAGAACAGGCTCATAAGAGTCACCTGTTCATGAATCAGACTTCACTGCTCATGCTGCATGTTGTTGATTCACTGAAAAAAAACTGGTTCATAAGAGTCACTTGAATTGAACTACATGGATCATATTGTAAGTTGTTTCTGCATTCAGTCTGTGAAGACAACTCCATAGAAAATGGGTTCTTACCATTATATCACTGTTATATCATCAGATTCAATACAGACAAAGAAAACACACCTTAGAAGATCCATTTATAGATGGTTTTTCTAAGAACTATTCTTAAAATCTAATAACTATTTAACAATCTAAAGAAACTTTTTCCACTGCAAAGAACCTTTAGTGCAATGGAAAGGTTCCATAGATTTTAAAGGTTCTTTATGGAACCATAGATGCCAATATAGAACTTTCATTTTTAAGAGTGGCAGTACACAGTAAATAGTAAGCTAGTATTCCATTCCGAATACACCCCATATGTAGGGCAGAAAGATGAACCCAACCATCACAACCAAGATCAGCCTACGCCAAACGCATTTGGAAATGACCTGGAAAGCGACCATGTTTCTGCCAGCGTTCTTGTTAGATCTGATGAGGGAAAGGAATGAAAACAGGGGGAGGTTGACAGACCGTTTCCCTTTTTAAATCTCCCACCCGTCCGCCGAAATGCTAACCTTGTGTGTGGCTGTCACCACCCGTCCTGGGTGAGACTTAAATGTGTGATCCTTCTTTGATCATCCATGTGCGTTACAGCTGAGTCGATGGAGTCTTCAGGAATGTCCTCCCACATCATGTCTTGCATAAAGCACAAGGACTCAAAAAGCCCTTTGTGTCAAATTCTGGCCTTGCCTGCTTCTTCTGTTTCTTCATCATAGATTTAATGTCTCAATGTTCTTTCAACACTTCTGCCTTTCTCTCTGAGTCTGTCGCCAAAGTCTTATCTTTCATCCTGTCTCAGTGGCTCATAAAATAAATGTTGTTTTCAAATTAACACTCTCCCCCTCTTCCTTCCCCCATTTGATTTCTTTCTTGCATGTAAATAACCCTCTGCAGTCTTTATGAACAGTCTGGTTTCTTTGTTTTCTGTAGATGTCTGAACATGCCTGAACATTGCAGCTTCTACCTGAATCAAGAGGTCTTGATGACTAAAGCCATAGCCAGGGTCATCTAAAGATCAGCCAGTGTATAAACAGCAAACCTGCCCTTATCGCCCCACAGTTGCCCACATCTATAATCCCAAGAGCTGATTGGATGGAGAGGTGCTAGAGAGGAATGTAGCTGGTATTTTGATCCTGGGGTGACATACCTAAGTAGCTCTCAAAAGCAAAACACTGGGACATTCCTGCAGGAACTTGCCTGTCTACCTGTCAGGAAAGAGGGCATAGAAAGTTGAGGAAGGGGTTTATGGCTCATGTGAAGTTGTTGTTGAGCTATAAAGTAGGTCATGTTATTGTCAAGTGCCCTCTTGGGATGTGGCCAGACGTGAACTTAGGGTCTTAAATATCCCAAAGGATAAAGGATAACTAAAGGATCCTAAAGAACTTAGAATTGACCTTTTTTAAGTGAATTAACCTCAGTTTGAATTAGTGAATGCAGTCCTGTTTAATTTCTGTTCACTTTAAATCAAGTGAGTTTATAGCATAAATAACCTTATCTAAATACACTATCGTTCAAAAGTTTGGGGTTAGTAAGATTTTTTTTTAAATAAATGATTACTTTTATTAAGCAAGGTTGCATTAAATTGATGATCGAAAGTGACAAAAAATATATTAAGAATGTTACAAAATATTCTATTTCAAATAAATGCTGTTCTTTTGAACTATCTATTCATCAAAGAATCCTGAAGAAAATTTAGCTTTGTAATTTTAAATTGGTAAATTATTCAATTATTTTAAATTGTTGTATTAAATTGTTTTTAATTATTTTAAATTGTAGTATTATTATAATATTTATATAATACCTATTTTTGATTAAATAATTGCAGCCTTGGTGTGCAAAAGATGCTTCCTTCCAAAGCATTAAAAAAAAAAACTTACCGACACCAAACTTTTCAAAAATAGTGCACTTAAGCAGGTCTAAAATGTTGTATATATTTCCCATTCCTTGTGTGTTTGTTTATTGAATGTTTTATTCCATAGCTATATTAGGGCAGTGCTAAATAAAAATAAAATAAAATGCCATTTTTATGATCACTTTTAAATATAAACCTTACAGATTCTGAGTGTGTAAACGCTAACATGTTACTAACATGACATAGAGTAGTACAGAAGCATGGTTGTAGATGCGCTCTGATTGGATCCTGGCGTGTGGATTGGAAATGAGGGTGTTGGAACAGCAATGACCTCATTCAGGAAGTCAGTTTTGTATCTGAGGAAACGGGAACAGCATGAGGCGGTAATGGTCAGATGTTCCTCTCTGAGCGGGAATGGCAAATGCAATTCCTGCTTTCTGGTCTGGAGAACCCAAAAAATGTAAGTGGACACTTAAGAAACACTGAACAGGGCTTAAACTATGAAAATTGAGTCAAACTGACCTCACTAAAAATCATATTGGAACCAGTTCTGCAGTCCAGCAGCATTTGGTATTTGCAACCACATGGTTTGATATTTTGTTTCTAATGCAATGAAATTCTTACAGTTTAACTGTGTCTTAAGTGTCCAAATCCTTTTTGCAGCATCTCTCTCTATATAATATGTACAGTATGTGAGCAGGGTTAGCAGAAATGTACATACACCCTCTCTATGGTAACTGCAACTCTGGGATTGCAGGACCAAAGCAAGGGCCATTTCTCACTACATCTCAGTTGGCATGGAATGCCAAACACTCCCAGTGACTCGTGGGAAATAATAGGCATGGAACATTCCTGCCTTTTCCTCCTACTCATGCTCCTTTGGGATCATTTTCACACACATTCCAACCTATGTTACGTGTGGCTGCTGGATTAGAGAGTGTGAGTATGTTCGCTCTGATGTTTATGGCCCTCAGGGGTTGTTTGTGAGTGTCTTTGCAGTACCTATCTTGTTACTGGAGTGCCATTAAACATAATAGCTTTTTCTTATCTGGATTCACTCAGTGGTTTTCAAACTAGAACCGACAGATAACCAGCAATTGTTTGCTAATGTTGGCTTTACATGATTTAAACCATCTTGCTGGAGTAAATATTTAAGAATAATTTTGTAAACATCATACAGGTATACTGCAAGGACAATGGATTAGAACTTACTAGGGTCATTTTAAGGGGTTATTACTTTATTTACTTTACCTTCATGCCTTTCCATACTCATACAGTATTCATTCTGGAACAAAAAAAAGCACAATATAAAATAGAATTTAAAAATATATCAATATTATAAAAGTACTCCTGCACTGTATTGCAGGTGTCTAAACTTATATCATTATTGACAGAAAAATCTTTTCCTCCACCAGAGCAATAAAATCAATTCACATATACTGCATTAGTTAACACATGGAATATAGAAGGAATTTTTGAGTCAGATTTTTTTTTACACTAAATTTTCCAAACATTAAATTGAAAAGTGGCAGTAAAGACATTTAGAATATTATAAAAGATGTCTACTTCAAATAAATGCTTTTTATTCTTTCTGTTTGTTAAAGAATCCTGAAAAAAATGTAGCAAAGTTTACACAAAAACTCAAACATGCTAGCAAAACATCAAATTTTAATAACAATATGAATTTTTTTGAGTGCCAAATCAGCATATTAGAATGATTCTGAAGGATCATCTGATACTGAATACTACAGTAATGGTCGCGCTGACAATTCATATTTGCATCACAGAAATAAATTACATTTAAAATATATTGAAATAGAAAACAGTTATATAAATGGTAATAATATTTTACAATATTACTGCTTTTGCTGTATTTTTGGTCAAATAAATGCTTGGTGAGCAGTCGAGACTTAAAAGTCTTACCAGCTAAATTTGTATTTGTTCTCCACTTAGGTTTTAGGTTTAGCTATTTAGGTTAAGCACACATCATATTTCATATCTGATTTCCTGAGATACAAGTTAAGTCTGTAAATCCCTTGTTGATTATACAACAAGTATGTATATATTTAAACATATCAGCTCTTTGTTCTTCTTGTGTGGTACAGGATACAGAGCCAAACTGCCCGGCGAGTGTCCTCGAACTGGAGTCAGATCAGAGCCTCAGTTCTCCTAAGGTTAGTGGACCATTTGTTCTTCTGTTCTTTGAGGTAGGAACTGTTAATGAGCTGTAATGCTCTGTTTTAGAGTCCGCCACTGGACCTGATTGACACAGGAAAAGGACTGAAGGTACAAACTGCGACCCCTCACCTGGTCAGCCTGGGCAGCGGAAGGCTCAGTGTAGCCATTACTCTACTACCTCTAAAGGAGGGTATGTGCTTTTTTTCTCTCTATTTGATTCTGCCTATCTCCCGAACTCCCTCCCTCACACACAAACCCAAATAACCATGAACAATAGCCTGCAAAGAATACGTGTGTAAATAAGACCCTCTATATATGTGTGCCTTTATGAAACAGTGGATGCATGTGACTTTTATTGTTAGTGCACTTAGGTTATCGTAGAGGAAGAGGGCGGAAGGATGAGAATTTTCTGATGTAAAGCCAGAACCCTGGTGGATCTTATTTAATATTTACCTTATAGATACTGTAAGAAGGACCCACCTGTCTCTGATTACACACAGGTGTAAGGCTTGTTCTAATGACACCACGTCTGCACACACAGCACCTACTCATTCCTCGCCCCTCTTATCACGGTCACCATGGTAAACGCTGGAATGCAATCTGAGAATGGTGCAGGAAATGAAGTGTGCAACCTATCAGAATAAAGACAGAACAAGGAGTCAAGCTGACTTCCTCCCAGTGGGATGGAGTAATAAAGTCACAAGTATTACAGTACCGCCATAGTGCTGGACACACACAAAGACTAATTTAAACATGCTATTTCGAGGCAATCTAATTATGTTTTGATATAAAAAGAGCAAATATTTGACCATATCCATTAGTAATAGACTGTGAGGTGTTGAAGTAAAGCTGTAAGGGGGTGATTTGCATCACTGGTTGAGTGTGTGAGCCAGCAGAGGTCAGAGAAGAGTGGAAATGTAAAACAGAAACACACACACCTGTTCCTTGGAACAGCACATCTCCATGCCAGCAACAAGTCTCCAGACTGTGACTAATATTGTCGAAAATGCAAAAAAACAAAACGAAACAAAAGATAATTTATGATTATTTTAAATCTAGTGGGCACTGGTGACAATCCAGATAATTTTGGATATGGATTGGACTTTGGACGCATTTTTGTCAATATCAAGTGCGCAAACAAGGTTTTCCTGCATTCAACAAACACACAAGCGTAAGCCGTAGAGTCCAATTCACGAATAAATGACTCTTATGAACTGACTCTTTTGAATCAATCATTTAAAAAAAAAAATCATAAAATGGTTTCAAACTCATAGGTTAAAATCATTCAGAAGCTTTAATTCACAAGTAACAAATAGTTCACAAATGACTCCCTAACTGAGTCATTTTACAGTTATGTCCGATTTGAAATTAAAGGGATAGTTCACCCAAAAATGAAAATTCTGTCATTAATTACTCAGCCTCATGTCGTTCCAAACCCGAAAGACCTTCGTTCATCTTCGGAACACAAATTAAGATATTTTTGATGAAATCCCTGAGCTCTCTGACCCTCCCATGGACAGCAAGGGTACTACCACGATCAAGGCACAGAAACGTAGTAGGGACATCGGTAAAACAGTCCATGTGACATCAGTGGTTCAACCCTAATTTTACGAAGCTACGAGAATACGTCTTGTGTGTAAAGAAAACAACAACTTTATTCAACAATTCGTCTCGCCTGAGTCACCCTGGCACCATTTTGGAGAGTATCACGAAGCATGCGCTTGCTTTGATCTGAACGTAAACGATGTAAGCGCATGGTGTTGCTGACACAGAACGTGCATGCTCGCGCTTTGATCGGAACAAACATACGTTGTTTACGTCCAATTCAAAGCGCGCGCATGCATCGTGATACTCTCCAAAATGGTGCCAGGGTGACACAGAGGAGACAAATTGTTGAACAAAGTTGTTATTTTTGTTTTCCTTGCGCACATTCTCGTAGCTTTGTAAAATTACGGTTGAACCCCTGATGTCACATGGATTGTTTTACCGAGATCCTTACTACATTTCTGTGCCTTGATCGTGGTAGTAGACTTGCTAAGACTAGGTACCATGTTTAAACTTTTTTTTTTTCAAACAAAATTTATGCTAAATATACCCCAAATAGACCCCTAGAATATTTTTCCCTAATAATGTTTAGTCTGGAGCCCTAGCCACAGTTTACCTTAACATTGCTTGTAAATCACTGACAACTCTAAAAGCCTATTTCAAGTGTACATTTTCATCAAAATTCAATTTAAAAAGTCCCCAGGAGGTAAAAATGTAAAGCCCCACAGTTGGTGAGAATTTTTTGGCACTGAATAAACCTGTCGGCTGAACTAACTGCAGTACAATATGCAGGATTTACGGATGAACTGATTAAATGTAGATAACCACACTGCAGACATATGTATTTACAGTCTTACATTTCTTACCGCCAACATTAATTTAGATCAAACTCACAGCAGCACCAAAAGCTTGCATTTACAGTTACAAATTGAATTGCTTTTTATTACAGGAGTGACACGCATAGGCCGTGATGATGCCCCTGTACCTCAGGACATCACTATTGAAGGTCCCGGCATTGAAGCTGAACACTGCAGAATCGAGAACAGAGGAGGGGTCGTCACTCTTGACCCATGCGGACACCTGTGTTCACTTGATGGAGTTCCTGTTACCAGACCCACACAACTCACGCAAGGTAACTACAATGTGATCGCGCATGTATTTACAGCATGCATGTTTTTGTTTGTTTACTTTGGAAAACACAGTGTCTGAGTAAATGAAAAGGAGAAGAGGTTTATGACCTGGGAATGAAGTGCGTTATGTATTGGAAATGCATAATGTGTCTTTCCAGCAGGGTCTTGGGTTTTGGATGTCACACAGAGTTTAATTGGTGTGGTTTTGGATCTTTTCTTAATGCGATGCTGTGACTCAGAGCTTCCAGAAGTGTTAGAGTGAGCTACCGAGCTCAGCTTTTCTTCCCCAAGGTTGTATTTTCCCATAATTCCTGCATTCTTTAGCCTCACCGAGTTCCTCAACAAACGATCCATCATTCTCTATGCT
>JAFVLL020007735.1:0-12645 GCA_021397915.2 Tor tambroides | reverse complement strand
TGCTGAGACGCCGAGCCATTTCCATCTCCATCTCAATCTCAGCGTCCATTTCTGCATCTTCTTTAGCCTCCTTATTGCTCTCCTCCAGGTGTTTCATCAGTACGGCCACCACCACATTAACCAGCACAAACTGAGCCATTAGCACAAAGGTGACGAAGTAGATGGGGGAAACCAGGGGCAGATAGCTGAAGCAGTTATTTTCATTTGGAAGGCACTCTCGCAGAGTGTCCTGCACATATGCAACACGTTAATGAATAAAACTGCACCTACAAAACACTCTCAATGCAATTAGAAAAAGAACAACGAAAAGTCTCTCTGCACTGTATACCTTCATTATGCCATTCCAGTTGTCCCCCGTCGATACCCTGAATAACGTTAAAAAGGCCATTCCAAAGTTCTCAAATGTAGCATGTCTGCTTAATCCTTCGCATGGGTTGTCAATGCAGTCTAGATAAAAATATAGGTAAATTACAGTTGGACAACAGTCAAATACTTCTTATACACAAAAAGCATAGCTAGACTATCACTGAATGTGCTGCTAAAAGTGGAGATAACCTGACAGGGTCCCCTGTATTAGCATTAAAGGAGCAAATGAGCTGTTAACCCCAGACACGTCTGACACAATAATTAGCATTGATTTTAAAGTTGAAGGCTAATGAAAGTAATTAGAGTGCTTGCCCTTTAAGAGAAAGCATAATCCTGTCATTCATGTTCCAGAGGCCTCTTGCAGGGATATAAGTAGCATAGAAATGTCTGTTTGAGCCTAGAGGCTATCTTCCAAAAATGCTGCCATTGCACAAGCAAGCTCCAAAGATCAACAGAGCTAATTTAGGTTCTTCTCCCATTATAACAGCACTGTATTCTAAGGAGAGCTCTAAAACTCTGAGAGAAGCCAGCCTTTGGGGACCAAATTTAAGCATTTCTGACCCAAAAATGAGAGTGGCAGCTAAGGTAGAGCAAAGCCGCTAGAACTCTGAAATGGAGAGCTCAGTATGAACAGTGAGCAGGATTGCAGCACTGACCTAGTTTCCCAAAAAGCTCCACGCCAAGTGCCGCATAAATGAAGAAGAGGAGCATAAACAGCAAGCCCAGATTTCCCACCTAAAGAGAGGAAGCACATTATCACAGTATGTTATTAAACAATCAATCATGGGGAGTAACATCGTGTTACAGATACTTTATCTCTAACTTTTTCACCATCCTCCCCCATGTCTTACATATCCACACAAAGACAAAAATTATTTGCAACTGTGCAGTACATCTATATCTCTTTATGTTAATATTAATGTTATAATGTTTTGTGTCTAATATACTGTACAGTATATATTAGAGTCACCTTAGCTGTTACAACGTTATTCTCGGTAACACTTAACTATTTCTTACTATTAACTAGTTACTTATTAGCATGCCTATTATTAATATACTGGCTGTTTATTAGTACTTATAAACCACATATTCTGCATGACCATATTCCACATCCCTATTCCTATCCAATACCTAAACTTAACAACTACATTACTAACTATTAATAAACAGCAAATTAGGAATTTATTGAGGAAAAAGTCGTAGATAATGGTTTGTTAACAGTGAGAACTGGACCTTAAAAATATTTTAATAAAACATATATTTATCATTAAATAAATACATGAATGAATGAATGTAAAAACACACACAACATTAGTTACCTGTGGTAAAGCTTGCATAACTGTGTCTAGCAGGGCTCTCATGCCTGTAGCCATCTTCAAAAGCTTCAGTACTATGAGCAAAAGCAAAAGAGGGACAAATCAAATCCCAGGCTATTTGTAATAGAACATGCAAATAACTTTTTTGCTAACTAGCTAAAAAACTACAGTACCTCTGGCTATTCTCAGCACTCTCATTATGCGGATGATGGTGGGGTTGATTGGCAGCGCTGCGTTCATCTTGATCTCCTCCAGGGTGATACCCATGATAGAGAGGAGGACTATGGCTAGATCCAGCTGGTTCCATCTGCCAGCACATTACAACATCATACAGTTAGAATCCAGAATCCAGCAACGAGCGTCGTTTAGCTTAATCGGCTTTTGAGCATTAGGCAAGCTGAGCAAACAAACCGTACACAGATTTATGAGCATATTGCAAATAGAACAACATACTGTTGATTGCACCTGTACATGTGCTAATGTGGGATTAATGATAAGCAACAGGGATCATGACTCCTTTTAATTTAGCATATTTCATTTAACTGAAACAAATGATTCATCCTGTTCCCTACACATGACATGACATCCGACGCCACATATTAAAACATGACTTAATCACACTGTCACGCTTAATTACAAAAGTGTTTTACAATGTGTCAGAAAGGTTAGTGAAGTTACCCTGTGATGATATACATAATTCATTTAAGGATTCAAATGCTTGATTATGTCATAACCAAATGCAATGCGATAAGACTGAAGCAACAAGCAATTTGTCTGTCCATACAGTGGAGTTTTAATGTTTATGTTTCCTTTCATTTATTTTCAACATCTGAGGTAAATTATCCCTGGTCGCAGTACAATAATAAAGGTCACACAAAATGATAATCAAACTCAAATTAGAGCCTTTTTAACATTAAATAAAGCACATACTGTAATCAGTACCTCAAATCATCATTGTCATAGTATGTTGTTCTTGCCACAATGTCGCAAATAAAAATAGGAACCATTTCTAAAATAGAATCTGCTGTCACTTGCCGAGTATCGCCTTCATGGCTGGTTAGAACAAAACTCTGATTAACATGGAAAAGATGTGTGATTAGGACATAGTCTTTTGTTAATTTCAGTTATTTGTATTGCCAAAAGAACAAAAGTCTGAAGCATAAGAGTAATTTACATAATCCTCCTTTTAATCTCTAACACCCCCTCTTTTATGCCTTAAGTCTACATATTTTTGATGTATATTCTTCTTTAATTAGTGCAAATTATTTTTTCTGTCTGATCTAAGTAAGTGTCAGTCATGCTTTGATCTCATCTTTGTTGGCTTGAATAATCAATAATCAGTGCACACCATCTCTGAATGAAGATAAAATTGAGCGTTAGCGTTAGTTCTGGCAGGTCACGTGAGTCAAGCTTGCATCAGCTGATCACATCTACCTATAGGAATACGACACCTATCGCGGCATTCCTATATAAGCTCTATTCAGAATTAATCAGCAGCTCCGGCTTGCTCAGGAGCAAATTACCCTCCTCCATCCCCAACTCCTCCTTTACTTACAATTGGACAGCTTTCTGATTTTCCTTGCGAATCAGACTTCTTGAATACACTTAAATATCATTAAGTACATTAATGATATCTGCTTTGTTCTGTTCTGTTAACCCTTGGGGATTATTATTATTATTATTGCTGCTCTCCCTGCTCATTCATGACAGGCTGCATGGATGGGCAAGGAGTTTTTGCCCAGAACAGAACCATACCGCCAAACCAAACTTTATGCTAAGTATCGATCATTTTGACGATAGTGGTCCTGACAGAAATATATTTTGCTATACACAAAGCTGATGAGGTCTTTAATTAACTTTATTGGGTTAAGCACTTGGAATTTACCACATGACTACAGATATCTAGGAACACAAGTATATCCAATGCGCAAAGAGAGCGTGAGATAAGGGACAAGGTCCCCAACCCCTCAGTGACCTTGTCCCTTATCTCACGCTCTCTTTGTGCATTGGATATACTTAGTTAAAGGCTTAGTTAAAAATAATTGGTAATGAGAATGTGCTGTATATAGCAAGTGTAATACCTTAATACCATCTAAAGTGCACACTAATAAACACTTGTGAATACCACTTGAAACCATAATTGTTTTGCAAGAGAATATATAATCATATTAGCACATTATTTCATAATATCAATATAAAATGGATTTTATTTACAGAAATGTCTTTAGTGCAATATAGGTTTGCATACATCTACTGTTAATCTTATTTACAATGTATTTACACTCACATTACACTGAGCCATATAGTAGGTCACAATACCTGTCTTTGAAGAATCTCCGAAAACCAAATGCCACAAGCTTGAGCAAAGCCTCAATTATGAAGATGATGGTAAAGACATAGTTACAGTATTTCAGTGCCTCTTCAAGGTACTGTGTGAGACAGAAACAATGATTTCAATGCAGTACAATTTACAGTAAAGTAGTACTTTGACCACGTTTAATAATTCATAAATGTCTTTGCATTATATAAAAATATCAAACTAGGGGCCAAATGAACAAAAATCTTCTCAATAAAAGTTCTTAATACTATTTTCAGGAATTCAAATCCAAAGTTTTGTCTTTAGAACAAGCTTAAGAAAAGATAAGGACATTTGTAAGAAATGTGCTTATTAAATTTATTCTGAAGAGTTTTATTCTTAAGAGTGTTTTGCGAATCCGGCCCCAGGTTGTCATTTATTTTAAAGAAAGAGCACAAACTCTTTTCAAGCAGAAGGTATTACAAAAAAGTTTGTTACTTTAGGTTTCGATGAAATGCAACTTTATGCAACTGTAGAACTCTAGATCAAACAAATCAAGATTCAGTGTTTATAGACTCACGTGAGGCTGATTGAAATGCTCAATAGACATAGTGACCACATTGATGCCGATGATGCAGGTGATGAAGAGGTCCAGGTAGTGGTTGGTACAAAGTGTGTGGATGTAGAGCCGGGCTGGAGAGTAATCTGCATAGTACGGTCTCTGCTGGGCCTCTGTTGATACAGTCATACAGACAGACAGCACAGAAGAGTCAGTGCAGGGTAAACACAGATAAAACGAATCACTGAGGCAGAGGAAAAAGGCACTGGGTGTGAGGGGACAACTGCTGCAGAGAAGACTTATCTCACCACCATTGTGATACTATTATTGCAACACTATCTGTTTTAAGTCCTCTCATGCAGCACTTGTGCCTTCATGGGTTTCAAGCATGCTGCTTTGGTGAACATGCCGTTGTAAACATGGCAGTATGTGGGAGAACATACAGTATGAAAGGACTTCTGTGAGTAGCACAGGTTACAGGAACATATTGAGTGTTTCTCAAGGAGTGCTTAGAGGTGACTGTTTATCGATTAGTTGTACTGTGTGATATATTGGACATGACAGCAACCATAAAATTGATTTGAGTTTGAATCCATCTTTCTGAGCCATCAAAGCATGTTTACAGGTAAATACCATATGCCAAGAGAGAAGCCTTTGAGCTACTGAATATCTGATATTAAGCATGCAGGTTCAGCATAAGCATTAAATGGAACATCTCTCCCTAGCAGATACCACACTCATGGCCACCTTGAAAGTCTTACAAAGTTGCACACAGAAACAGCCTGTCTTCCACTGTGATGGGACATGGCAGGCCCAGATGGAATCTGTTGACATTTTCAACATTTTCTGATCTGAATTTGGGGAGTATCTGATTAACTCTGTACCCTTAGTGATAGTTGAAAGCTTTATTAGCAAATTAGTCCACATATTTCATAAATGAGCTCAAGGGTAGAGCATGTTATTTTAATTTTGAGGAAATCTGCTGAGCTTTCTGTGGGTGCAGATTCCATGTGGGTCTGAATATCGAACAGATCCACAGATTGGTGATTTGGATATATTGTATATAGAAATGTTTCTTCAACTTCAGGTACCTTTGTGTCCAAAGGGGTTATTGTTCTTTATGTCCCAACTACGATCATCTAAACAAATGTGAAATGAACAGTTGTGATATTTATTGCGTAACAATTTTTGTTCAAAATTATATCCCTCACTTATGGAGTCATTTTCACCACAGTTTACTGAGTGATGTGTGAAGAAAAATTAAGGTAAATCTCAGTTGTAAGCATAATATTTCTCCTCACAATTTCGACTGGAATACTACTCAACGCAGTATACAATTTGAGATGTGATGTGAATTTTCATAACGATTCTCCTATGATGTACGACAAACTATTTTCTTAAAGTCCACATGGCCGCAGTTGAAGAAACACCTATTTATACTAGGGATGTCCCGATCAGGTTTTCTGTGCCCCCAATCTGATCCGAGTCATTGAATATTGAGTATCTGCTGATACAAGTCCCAATCCGATACTTGTAATTTGCTAGTGTTTGATGCACAGTTGAAGTTATTAAAATCAATCCAATGTGCAGTATACAGAGTTGTGCAGAAAGTAAAAGTAATGTATGTATGTATGTATGTATGTGTGTGAATAAGATATATTCTTTCTATGTATATATCTGCACATACTGTATAAAGACATTTGTAGAATATGGGACTACTGATGTAAACTTCTTGCATTTTATATATACAATAAACAGAATAATTGCAACATAAAGGTAAAAAAGTGGAGACATGGTTAGAAAGCATGAAGCTCGTGGTGCCAGAATGCCAGTCTGTCAGTCAAAATACCAAAGTGTACATCAAATATACTTTTTGGTTTTAATGGCAGCTGAGCACACATATTTGAGCATCTTCTTTCCCTTTTAATGGTGATCTAATGGAAGGTGAATACGGCCAACTACTGCACAACACCGACATGACAGCTGACGTAAAATAGGGATCAATAAGAGGAGAGCCGATACCGATCTGTTAAAAAAAAATGCTTGATCGGCTTGGGACATCCCTAATTTATACGAATATTTGCCTCCTTTTCTTCCCTGTCCTGCTAAATGCACTCTGTACTGTTTTGTGAGACGTCCTTCGATCTACCCCAGATGAATGCATTGAGGGGCTCTTTGAATAGATCTAGGGAAATAAAACTCAACTGCTATGGACTCAGCTATGAGTACTATATGTCACAGTCACATACACGATTAATCCCTTGACTGCAGTAAAGGCTGAAGGAGCCAAGTGTGACAAACGTAGATAAAACTGTCAGCTTTTATGCTAGAGATCATTTATCAGGAAGCTTTGCCCCGGCAGGCATGGTGCTTAAACAAAGAACACACTTCTTCACATTTATTCCTTTAGTCACGTAAAATCATGGCCGGCATTCTTAGATTCCTTAATGCTCACAACCAGACAACCCTAATAGTGCCCTGAGTGTACCAACCTGATTTAGACAGACAGCCAGAGCACAGCAACTAACCATATTCAATCTCACAACTGGATAATATGATGTACCTTTCCTTGATGTAATATTACTGAGTTCAGCACTCTAGAATTAATATCATCCACACATTCTAAAACCCATCTTAAAAACTTTCACGGAATAACTGCCTCCTTTCACGTCATTGTTTCCCAGCATCATGAGGACACCACACTCCCTTTGAGTTTCTTACTACCTCTGTGGATGGTAGTAATTTTTAATATGCAAGTAAATTTAAATGATTTGCAGATGAATTAAAAGCATTTAGTGATATTTGTTTAGCAAATAAATCAAAGACATGACATGATTGTGGCTGAGGAGTGAATCCTTGAATATAAAAAGTCGCTTTAGAAGCCAGTGCATTGTTAACTTCAGCCTATTGCTGTCCTACGGTCCATAGCAATCCATTTTGCAATGGAGTTAACATCTGTCTGATATACACTATCATTCAAAGGTTTGGGGTCAGTAAGATTTTTTTTTGAAACTATACTTTTATTCACCAAGAATGCATTAAAGTGAACAAGTCACAGTAAAAACATTTGTTACATAAGACTTCTATTTCATAAGACTTTCTGTTTATTTTCCTGATCTTTTGAACTTTGTATTCACCAAGAAATCAGGAGAAACTAATTTATCACGGTTTCCACAAAAAATATTAGGTAGCACAACAGTTTTCAACACTGATAATAGTAATAAGTGTTTCTTAAGCAGCAAATCGGCATATTAGAATGATTTCTGAAGGATCATGTGACACTGAAGACTAGAGTAATGATGCTGAAAATTCAGGTCTGACATCACATGAATAAATTACATTTTACTTACAATTTACTGTGTTACTGTATTTTTGATCAAATAAATGCAGCCTTGGTGAGCATAACAGACTTCAAAAATATTTTAAAAATCATACCGACCCAAAACTTTTGAACAGTAGTGTAAACTTGGCAGTCGTTCAAAGACGACGGACCCTTGATCTAAGTAGACATGCAGATAGATATTTTTGGCCATAAAGCTGCATATCGTGCCATGATCACAACATATTAAAAGCAACTTTTCAAGCTTTGGAAACCATTTTTACATGTGAGGATGGGCTAACAGCTTTTCGGTGCCTGTTATCAGTTAGTGCTGTTTAGTGAGGTTCGTTAATGCTTCAACTTTGAATTTCTCTGATGGTAGGAAAACGAACACTTAACTGAACAATTAACACATTAAATGAACAGTACTAATTATTACTAGTTCAAACTTCTATTGACCACACCATATACAGTACTCATAGCAGGATGCTCTGCTGCTTTGCCCATGGTGCTGACCTCATACAGTATATACTATGCAAACTTCCCCTGTTGGCTTGTCATGCAGCATTTTGTATTGCGGGCATCTCATGCAGGAACATGCTGCAGTCCATCACAATCCAAGGCTGACATCAAATTGGTGCCGAATTGTGCATGGTTTTTTAATTTCCTCAGCCTTTTGACTGCTTCTGTCTTTTTTAAAAAATCTTTCTCTAGCTTTCTCTCTCAGGCTCTGGAAGCAGGCAGTGCTCAGAAAAATAGACTACCGACCAGACCCGCAATTCGCCTTACTCCTGCGCTTTTTCTCTAGCAGTCTCTGCCTTTTCTCCTCACGCAGGCGCGCCTCCTCTTCCTCCTGGTCCTGACGACACTTGTGAAAGTTCTCCACCACCACTCCCACAAACATGTTTAGCACAAAGAAGCTGACGATCAGCAGGAAAGAGATGAAGTAGAGGAGCATCCAGGGGTTGTGATTGCGCTCAGGCTGCGGGCGTGAAGGACAGGAAGATAGAGGACATATCCATCATATGACAAATTAGGAAAGTCATGTGATTTTATTAATACTTAAACATCACCAGCCAGAATGAGCAAAGCAGATCCAAACCTGCATGTCCACACCAACAGCGTCCAACCCGTCATACATTATATTGACCCATCCGTCCTTACAGGAAAGCACAAAAAGCGACATGAGAGCCTGCGGAAGAGATACACATCCCGGCAAAAACCATTATTCATTCAGTGCAGTTACAGGACTCGTAATAATAATCTGGGAATCATTTCAACCATATCACATTTGCTGGAAGTCCTATAAAAATGAAAAAGCAACATGACCTCACTTTTTCAATTTATTATGCTTAAAAGGAATAGTTCACCCAAAAATGAAAATTCTGTCATTAATATTTTGTGCAATATCTTATACATTAGATGACAAGTATTTTTCACAAATAAATAAATATTTAATAAATACAGAAATAAAAAGGAAGTAAACACTAACCAACAGGGTACACGGTAATCTAGGAAGTTTGTGTGCATTGGGAATCAGATTTTTGCAAATAAATCCAAGGTAACACTCATTTTTCATACATCATACAGTGAAAATGGCATGAATATGACAGTGGGCAAATGGATAAAGCACAGTATAATTTGAAATCAAGAGTTTAAAGTTTGAAGATCGTGCGTCTCCACTGAAGCTGAACTCTACTCCTGTCAGCATTCAATTCGCACGGACCTGTTAAATCATGACAGCAAACAAGAGGGAGAATGTGAGCGCTGTGTGCTCAGCAGCGCTGTCAAAATACACATCGGCCAAACAGAAAAACTTATTGGCCAATACCAGTATTTGAAAAATACAAAATATCGGCTGATAAATCGGCCTTGGCAATATATCGGTTGACCATTAGTGCCACAAAAAGTATTTTCATAGCTTCACAAAATTACAGTTGAACCATTGATGTCACATGGACTATTTTAACGATGTCTTTACTACCTTTCTGGGCCTTGAACGTGTCAGTTGCGTTACTGTCTATGCAGGGTCAGAAAGCTCTCAGATTTCATCCAAAATATCTTAATTTGTGTTCTGAAGATGAACAAAGATCTTATGGGTTTGCAATGAGATGAGGGTGAGTAATTAATGACAGAATTTTCATTTTTGGGTGAACTATCCCTTTAAATGTGTCCAAACCAATGAATAATGTCAAGTGAATAACACTTACCTGTCCCAAGTTGTCAAAGTTGTACTTTCTCCGAATCCATTTGTAGTTTGCTTGAAGACAATCAGACTTATTGGTGATGTTTTTGGTGTCGCCACCTTCACAATGGTAAAACTTTCCTTTGAAGAGCTGTACATGATAATATCACAACTGTATTATCTTAAAAACCCTCACATTTCAGTTAAAAAGCACATAGGATTTGAAGTAATTACCTGAACTCCAAGAATGCCAAAGACAATAAAGAAGGCACAGCAGATCAGCACAATGTTCCCAATGGGCCTTAAGGACGTTATTAGCGTTTCCACCACCAGCTTCAGTCCAGGAGCACGACTAATCACTCTATTTATGTGGAATAAAACAAAGACACAACCTATTTCAACCTGTTTGGATTCCAGGAACATTTGTGTAATACAACTGTCTGAGTGACCTTTAAGATCGATAAACCACTGCTCAGTCTTACCTCTAAAATAATTCAAGGACAATAAACTTCATTTCGCAAAGCTTTAGCTGAATCGGTAAGTGAGAAAAGGCTTTTAGCGTGTAGATAATGCAACCACATAATTATCCTCCAGTTTATTCCTTAACTGGAGCAATGACCATGTGGCGGATTTCATTGATTGCTTGAGCTTCAGACAGGGCATTATGACCTTTCGCTGGCTCACCTCAGCGGCCGCAGAGTTCTCAGCAGACGAAGAACCCTCAGGATGCCAAGGATTCGGTTTCCACCAGTGTAGGCCAGAGAGACCAGGATGTCAATGAGAGAGACAAAGACCAGCACCCCATCCAGAACGTTCCAGGTGCTCTGCAGATAACTTTGCTTCCCAGCACAGAAGCCGAGGGCCACCACCTTTAACACAAGCCATATCACGTCTGTGAGAGTGTTTTGTGGAATGAATACTCCTTATATACAGAGAAAAAAACTATATCATACCTTCACAGTCATTTCAGCAACAAAAATCACAGTGAAAATATAATTGGAGATACTGAGGAACTTTCGCTCCTGAAATGAGAAAATGAAAGGATATACTGTCTCGTCGTCCAGTAAGCATGACAACAGCAAATATTAGATGCAAATTGCCATGACTGCACTTAAGCAAACTTACAGATGGCTGAATAGTGGGTCTTTCCAGAGCGATGGTAATGCAGTTTAGGAAGATGAATACCAAGACTACATGATCAAACATCTTGTGAGAAATTAACCTTTGACACATCATCCGAAACCTAGGACAGAATTGTATAACAATATTGCATTATAAAATTGAATGTGAAACTTTGAAAGGAAAGCAGTACTTGGTCAGTGGTTATTTGGAGATGGCAAATACTTACTTGTTCTGAGGAGAGAACAGATAAAGGGACCAGTCTTCATGATCTTTACACCACTTAGGTTTATATGCCTCAAATGTCCTCTTGAGACGGAAGCAGAAACTCTGTAACACACAAGAGAGAGGTATAAGCATATTGAACAAGAACTATGGCTAATTACTACAGCTCTAACTACAGCATTGTCAGGAGTTTAAAGTGTTTAGGGTAGATAACAACCTCTGGTTATAAACATTACGCTAATGGTCTCGATTCAATATATCAATAGAGAGGGATTCAAATGGATGCTTGTTTAAATTTGATGAATTACCATTTTGTAGCCTGAACTGTTTATTTTCCAAATGTGTTTTCTGCAATATACATTTTGCACAATTAAAATCCTTTTTGTCTAAATGTCTAATTGATGTGCCAGGTACTTGGCTAGAAAGATAGATTAATTTGAAATTATGACACTATGAAGCAACTGTAATTATGCGGATGGTAATTCAGTTGTGGGAAATCATTATAATAACATTTCCAACTTACTTCCCCTTGTTCATATGAAGCACTGACACTTTTATGCAGTTTTTATGGACTTTTTTCATGTACTCAATTATGCAGTTTCAGTTAACACCATGCAGCACCTTTCAAACAATTGAAATAATTTTTTTCAACAACTCAGTTGTGACTTCATGGTGCATATACTCTTAAAAATAAAGGTTCTTTATTGGCCTCAATGGTTCTATGAAGATAACTGAACATCCATGGAACCTTTCAAATGCAGAAAAGGTTCTTTATAGTCGAAAAAGGTTTTTTAGATTTTTAAAATGTTCTTCAAAATGGTTCATTTAGGAACTGTTCACTGAAAGGTTCTTTAGGGAACCAAAAAACCCCCCAAAATACTCAAATTTCCTTTGCAACAAATAAAATAATTTCAGCTTACGAACACAAAAGACATTATTTATTTATTCACTTTTATTCATTTAGCAGATGCTTTTTCCAAAGTGGCTTATCATTCATAAGTTTGAAGTTGATACGTTTGTTTTTGTGTTTTTAAATTAAGTCTCTTATGCTCTCACTAAGGATGCATTTATTTGATCGAAAATCAAACAGTAGAAACAGTAATATTGTGAAATTTTATTAATATTTAAAATAAAAAAAATCTATTTTCTATATCACTTTTCTATTTTTTTTTTTTTAAACTTTTTTTATTTTTGTATTTCCTTTAACACAACTTAGAAATACAAGAAAAAAAAAAAAACATTAAAAAGAAATAAAAAAAA